>OZ025286.1:3691561-3741561 GCA_964019165.1 Mastigias papua | reverse complement strand
CACGTATTATCCAATCAACATCAAGTGCTTATCCTTCAGCTTTTGTCCCTGGCTTGCTCCTTTACAAGATCTTAGGATTTAATAACCTGTCGCATGCGGCCGGTTACCCGCTCAAGAGGCCAGTTGCTTTGTGGGAGTAAGCCGCTGGCATACCCAATTCACATGGCATTGAATGTTTCCTCTGGTGGAAAAGAAGACCCCCTGCATTGTTTAGAAATCGATCTCTGCGGGGAAAATCAGCCACCATGGAGGGGCTTGCCAACGTGCATCATACATGGGCAATGTTTTTGGAAACTTTGACGAAAGTGGGTTCGATTTAACGGGGAACTGCTTACCACTTTTCATCGTGGACTTATCCTGAGAACAAGGGCCAGTCTTGAGATTGGGGCAAATGATAATAGGACTCCCCAAGACATGAAATGAAAGTTAACATAAAGTTTCTTAGGACCCCAAATCAAACCGAAAACTGAATGTATGTATATAGCTACAGTCTACTGTAAGTGAAATATAGTTAGAAAAGTAAAGCTGCATAAACTGAGTGTTGAGGCAGGCAGATAGGCTTTTTGGTCGAAGCTTATAAACAGTGTAGGGAAGCCGAAATAGCTCCAAGTAAATAATATATGCGAATTGTTGAATAAACGATCAGAATAAAGTAAGCTGGCCTTATGCACTGCTAATGGACACAGGGGTATAGCAAATTATAGTGTTAAAAGGTTGTTTCCAATTGCATGAGGGTAGCTATTTGCAGCCTCTTTGCAGGACAGACGCGTGACTACCATGCTCCCAGATAGTCATCCCTCCCATTCCTCATAATTAGATCTTTATAGCTTGTCATCACTTCTTTGCCACATCACCCTAAACCTTCCTGTAATCATTACATTATAACCGGGACTATGCAGAGCTTGAGGCCGATGGGCTCGAGGTGGGCAAGCAACACATGCCGTTTATTCACATTTGGCGTTATTAGTTTTTCTTTAACTATTTTTGTATGGCTGCAGAATGAATTCGAATTGAGTATTTTTGTCTCTGCATAGAGCACAGTGAGCACATCAGCTGCATGGGGAAAATGACGGTGCACTGCGCAGTCAGAAGAAGGTATCCAGTAGAGCATTCTGTTGTTTTTTAACAGCACGTTTCATTTTTCTCTGCACAGTTCGATTTCAAAGCTGATCACTATCCTTTGGTTTGGTGTCATACGCTAGATGGAGAATCGTAGGCACCGTGATAGGGTAGTGATCTCAGAAGCCTAAAATGTGGTCGTAAATTCATGTTCCCAAAACATACAGGCCGAATTTTTCCCACTTTTAGCAAGGGAGTCCATTTGTGTTGATTTATTATTGTAAGCGGCTTTAAACGTTTTCCATTACTTGTTTCTAATATGTGACAGGCTCCCCTTTTCGTCAGATTGTCCCAGGAAAGGATGTTATTAATGCATCTGGACAACATGCTCGACGATGCACTCTGCTTCACCCTACTCCATCAGCTAGTGAATTTTCTCAACAGTGTAGCATGTATTTTCATCCAAAGTAAAGCAGGAGCTGGGGGGTTGCATTACGGGGTGTCGGGGACGGGGGTACACTTATCCTCAAAACGTTCTTGATCACAATGCATAGCAGTTGTTTTCATATTGCGGCCTTTGTTTTATCTATCTCAGTGAGAGGTATGACAAATAGACAAAAGGAGGACACTACGCCGCTTGTTCATCATTCAATGTCCGAAACGGTAAGGAGATAGGACTCACTTGTTGTATTTCGGCCCTTGAAGCGGAATTTGGATTTCGAAGCACAAACCTGGAGCAAGCAAGCCTTGATTATGGGCCAGCCAACTTCGAAGCGAAAACTGAAGTGGCCTAACATTTGGAGGCAGACTTCCATGTTCATCGTCGCCATGTTGGGGTATAACCTGACGTTTTTGCCCAAGGTTTCAGGGGAAGAAAAGTCGATTGGTAACTGTCCGAGTCTTTGTACTTGCAGTCAAACAATGGTTGATTGTTCAGGAAAAGATCTAAGGAGCTTTCCATCGTCTCTTCGAACTTCCACAACAATACTGTAAGTATTATAACTTGCGTTACATTCACTCGTCCCATGCATAACGTCGGGTTTTGTATGATTTTGTATATAAGAACCCCTTCCTGCTGAAACCCTAGTATCCACGATATGAGAAGTAGTATGGTATATTTCACCATATTTTGTGCTAGCAACCTAAAGCTACCCAAAAATTTGCCTGAATAAAATAACCCGCTAATATCTCGTTTGTGTAGGCTTTCAACTCGTCGTTCATTTTATGAGGAGTGAAGACAATAATTAGGTGGTGAATAATCCCTTGGACTTACGTTCAAAACTATATAAAAGATGTGACTTATGTTGGCTGATAAGTGTTCTAATTGGTTGCTAGGTCAAAGTTTCTATTGATTAACTTAATATTAGCTGTGGAAAGCTGTGAATTTCTAGGCCTTGTGAAAGGTTGTACTGTAGGATAACTTCTCAGAAGCATTCAGTTTCTAACCAGTTATAAATCGATAGAAAGTGCAGTGGTTAACATTGCAGATTAGATGTTTTGTTCAACGGTTCTTGCTGAGTTTGTACTTCAAAGAGTATTATGCAGAGTCTGTGACACTTCGGTGGATTTGTTGCAAACATTGTTTCTGTCGCTGATGCATTCCTGTTTGTTTTGTGAGTTTGATTAAGAAATACTCGTATGGGGAGAATTCTACTTTGTCAACTTCAGGAAGTCTTCGAAGCAAACTTTGGGATAAAAACTATACATTATACTATATTTGATTGATCCTTTTCATTCTTTTGAAGTTAAGATGTCCTATGCGGTTTTAGACTTTCAAATTTAGTTATCAGCAAGGAGAGGTCGCTTATTTACATTGTTGAGGTTCGGCCTTGTATGACCTGAACATTACAAATGTAAGCTTATCTTTACTTACGGGACTCTTTGACAAACTCACGATAACTTTTGAAATAATTAATACCTATGAATCCTCATCATCCGTAGATTTTCGATAATTTATGAATGGCTCATTCGTCTAGCATTGTAAAGATGTGGTAGGCTGCAGCAGAATTAGTGAATTGCTCGAGACTAAACCCTACAGTTACTCTGAACCATTTCCAGATTCAAGGGCTTTGTGGAAGTAGTCTGTAATGGTAAATTACAGTCCCACAGCTGAATTTTCCAAATAGCAGCTGTTATGCATACTTGGAATCACATAAATCAAACTTAGGGACCATTTATGACTGAAACTCATCTTATCTCTTAGTTTGGAATTCACATTTATTTTAGCATAGAGGTTCTTCATCATCTTGATACACTAGTGCCACTATGTCAAGCTACTGCAGTTAATTTAATCAAAACAGAGTTTATTTATGTTTGGCTTGCCTCTTTAAATTTTTAAATGGTGCAAAGATGAAGCCTGTCCTTTCTGTAAGCTTGATATGATAGTGGGGATAGCCAGAGTATTTGAAATCATCTCTATTCTCTCATGCCAGAAGGGCTTCATGCTCAATATGATAGCCATGATGCACATACAGTCATACTTCAATAGCTTGTCAATGCTACCATTGTTAGTTACTTGGTGCAGTTATAGTCAATATTTTTGTGTATGCAAACTTTGTATCAATTGAAAGCTGGTTTGATGTATGGCAATACTATTACTTGCTAGAATAGCATTTCACCTGTTTAGCCCTTTGGTATACAAATCTTACATATCTTAGCCATTTTTGAGATGTATTGAGAGTGAATGGAAGGCACAAATTTGAGCTAAGTGAGTGTACACAGAGAGAAAACTAAGGCCACAATGGTGCCTTTTTGGCAGAAGTTAAAAATCCGTTTGAGACAAGAATGATATCCACACTGCCTCCATACTCATAAGTGATTCCACTGTCATCTTCACTGTGTTTTTTGGAAGATTCATGTTCTATGGTTTACCTATTTTTCTTAAATGACCTTGTAGTGCCTTATTTTTTCATCTAGCTTAGAATTGTAAAATGCAAGAAAATTTGAATTTGCTGTAAAGTCTGTTAGGAATTTCAGTCTTATCTTTCTATGCACTCATTATCTGATTCAACAGTGTTTGCAAAAAACTGCTATTTTGCAAAATCACCTCTGGTTTGCAATGAATTTTAAGTACACTGCTGCCATAAGGATAAAATAGAAAATCCTCTTAAAACAGAAATAACCTATTTCTTACTTTTTTATCATGTGTAAAGTATCTACATTACACCTTCATCCATATTAAAAATTTATAGTGTCACAAGTTGTTTTGAATTTTACTTTGAAGTGAGTTGGTTATGCAAGTGGACTGGTGAAGTCTTCTTGTGTCATCAAACATACTTACCTTTGGGTGGAGAATAGTTAACTTAAATGTCAATCATGAGTGAAGTTACTTTAGCTCTGTTTCCAGAACAGAAGGTTAGAACAAGAGATATGCAAAATTTGTTTGCACAAGGAAGCTTTTTGTTATACTGAAAAGGCCTGCTCAAAATGAAGACCCTAGTTTAAAAATTGGTCAAAAAAGTAAGAAATTTGAAACATTTTTGGTATCTCTTCCAGGTTTATGATGATCAATCAATGAAAAATTGGAGACAATAGGGATTGCTCTTAACACTTAAAATAATATGATTGTTGTCTTCCCTAGATGTGTTATGCTCCTTTGTTATGACCTGTGTAATTGATACGGTTATAATCTGTTTATGGTTTTAAGTTTTAGTTTTTACAGAAGTAAATCTAAATGTGACCCATGTGCCTATCAGATTTGCAGTAGCTCTTTAACAAGCAAATTTAGCATAATTTTTTGGAACTTTTTCTTGTTGACTAATAGCCTACTGAAGTAGACAATTCTCCCTTGAATGATGTGCTTGCTATTTTGGTGTTGTGAATTTTTTTCTATTGGTTGTTGTTGCAGATAATGGAATTTTGAACTTAAAACTTCTGCAGAGAAATCGGATGCTACTGTGTGTGTGTGTGGGGGAATTTAAAACCTTTGGGAATGTGAAACGGTTTCATATTGTGAGATTTATACATCTGCTTTAGGGTATCAGTATCACCAAATTGAATGGACGTTTGGTTCTTCCATTCGTCTCTGCTTTCGTCTCGAGTTTCGATCGCCTGTTTGATGACGACAGCTTGGCAGAGCGAAACAGTACAGCGGTGAAAGGTGGTTTAAGGGCTCTATGTCTTGATGGGAGTGTCGTCAGTCTCCGTGCCCCGGAAAAATTATTTTGTGTAGGAATTGTTACAGTATCGGATACCCCATCTCCTGTCAACAGGGACTCGCAGGGTTAACTTAGAACTAGCAAGGCTTATAGTGAACTCCTATGGTTGACTTAGAACTGGCATGACATGTAGTTAACTCGTATGCTTAACTTAGATGATGGTAAGGCTTGCAGTGGATTCTGCCATCAAGCTTCATCTTGGAAACAGATGGTACCATATGTCGAATCCTGTAAGCCAAGAGTGAGTCATAGAAATTTTACAACCTAGGGTTTTAGGAGCAAAAGCTGCATTGAAGCAGTTAGATATCAAGAACTGTTAAAATCATTTCGGTAGAGGATTGTCTAGTAGTCAGCATACAATATAATTGCAGATAAGAGTTATGGTAGGGATGTAGTTAGATGCCAAGAAGTTTTAAAATCATGTCGGTAGAGGATTGTCTGGTAGTCAGCATACAATATAATTGCAGATAAGAGTTATTGTAGGGATGTAGTTAGATGTCAAGAAGTGTTAAAATCATGTCGGTAGAGGATTGCGAGGTTGTAGGCAGGTAATGCAATGCGTATAAGAGCTATGGTAGAGATGCAGTTAGATGTCAAGACTTATTGGAATCATATCGGTAGAGAATTGTCTGGTAGTAGGAAGGTAGTAGCAAAACGTATAAGAGTTATAGCAGAGATGCAGTTAGATGTCAGGAATTAGTGGAATCATGTCGGTGGAGGATTGTCTGGTAGTCTGGTAGTTGGCAGATAATAGCAATGCAACGAAGTACTCCATCACTGATCAACTAAGTCTAATATTGCTGCTTCCTTGGGACGTTCTAATATCTATCTTGGGTTACACCTTGGTAACCTTTAGTTTCATTTTGGATGTGGTGTTTTTCTTTTATCAAGTGTTATTACGAGTTGAATGGTTACAATTGGCAGTCAGAATACGGTGACCCTGTGCCTTTTTTGGTTTTGGATGGTGCCTCTAGCAATGCAAATGGAGAACCGCCTTCTGCTACTGCATCGAGTTTTTCACTGAATAGATATTTTGGGTTTGAGGTATTCTTGTTGGTAGTGGTGGTTGCCTTGACACCCAAGTGTTCCCATGTTGTTTTCTGCCTTACTCGTAGGACGTAAAATGCACTGGTTGACTGACGATTAACGTTGTTTTTAAAAAACCTGAAACTTAATCACTTAGCCTCTGTAGTTGACTTAGAAAAAGTCTGCAAGTGTTACAATGAAGTAATCCTCACAGCAGTTACTTGAACGATAGAGAGAATTCTGTTCGATTGAAGGGAAACAACGTTAGACAGTTTTTCAACAACAGCTGGCGAAAATCACGTACATTTGTCTTTCTCCGTAAGAAATAAGAAAGAAACCCAACTGAGTGCCATGTTATATTTTGCGTTGCCCCTCATGAAATATTCATGAAAAAGATTGGGAAATAGTAGCGAGGTAGGATTGTGAAGATTTTAAAATATCCGGTGTATTAGCTGCCCTTCTTTATTATTTGTAAGTCCATGGTTTTTAGGCTCAAATCATGGTGGATTGTCAGCTGTGATACAGTAGATTTCAGGTCAATCACTAATAGTTTAGTTTGATATAAACACAATTGGTATTCACACGATAGTTACAGTTCGAAATCATATCGAATGTTATTGGTCTCCATTACATGATGATGTGTTGGTGTCCTATTAGGCCCCTTTTTCAGAGAATCCAGATTTGTGAACGAGGCCCGGGCATTCGATGTTGTGCCTCACATTTACTTCTAGAAATGATGGTACTAGGATGGTATAACCGATATATATATATATATATATATATATATATATATATATATATATATATATATATATATATATATATATATATATATATATATATATATATATATATATATATATATATATATATATATTGTTATTGTAGTAGATAGTAAGGGGGTAATCCCTATGCCTAGACAATGTTTAGTCCCGATCTGTAGTATCTGTAGCCCCATTTCCTCATTTACCCTGCTACTTTTTACTAGGGCTAAGCATTACCTTCATTCAGCCCAGGTTCAAGACTCCAAAATATGGTTGGCTTAATCGACGTTGGGCCCTGGTTGAGTGTGTAAACCTTTAGAAGTTTCATTTTGATTAAGCTTACTCCTGCCAGGCCCGTCCCTACAGTAGGGTATGGGGGATGTCACACGCCTGGACAAACGTTCTTTTGGTAAATAGTCATAATTTCTATCGGCAAATTCCTAAGGAGCCCATGACAGGCCTGGCCCATGACAGGCCTGGCCCATGAAGAGTAATTAACTGCTGCAGCTTAGCAGGAAAACTCATGGACTTGTTAAGTGTGTAGATTCACATAATTTCCCGGCAAATTGACTACATCATACTTGAAAATTTAAGCAAGTATTCTTCAATGATGGGAACCATCCTACTTTTTCTGTAAGTTGTACGTCTTACACCACAACCCCCAAGACAATCTCTAGGAATGGCCCTGAACCTTAGATGAACTCAGGTTAACCCAGCTTAATGTATTCCTTTATACCGCTCGTTATTCTAATGGGGACCATCATCTTGACATTAGGAGTCGCCTCTTCAGAAATATCCCGGATTTCTTCTGTAGACCAAAATAGGTCTTCGACCTTAACTTGTGCGTTTCTAAGATACGTTTCCCCACCCTCAGCAGCCTCGTTACCCTGTGCTTCCATCTCTTCTCTGTTGATCTAGGATGGCATTCCTCTGAGAAACATAAGAATTACTGCTTGATGGTATAAAGTTATCACCCTCCACTTTGTATCATCATCTTGTGGTTATTTCACATATTTGCTCAAATCAATATTGCCAATACTGAGAGGGCTACCAATATTTCAAATATGACCGCCCAATATCTGAACACTCTATTCACTTGAAATATATTTCGAGGATGGCTTTCGGAAATCATCTTCACAAGTCGTTATCGTTTAATTGTGTTAAATTATAAAATGATGGGCATAATTTTCAGGAGGAAGACCCAGGAATCGTTGAAGATGAGTAGTTCACTTAGTGAAATAGCCTGATTGGTGTGTGCAACAGAGTAAGGCAACAAGAAAGTAGGTGCTTGCCAATTGACTGCAGGCAACTGCACGCGCAAGACATTTACTGCGACTGCGAGCTACACTGGATAGTTTACACTTTGTACGCTAACTTAGGAACAGAAAATATAGAAGAAGTAAAGGAATAGTAGCGGGGCGATATGAAAATGCGGGAAAATGCACGCGGAGATATCTTGAAAAGCATCAAGTGCACGGTGTGCAGTCGGGAATTCTCTTTGTGCACACGCGAGATCTCGTCGACTTCTTCCGAACTCAGCAGTCCGGGGCGATGGCTGCGATTTATTGAAACTTGTAGCAGATCAGTAGTCCATGATTTCCCCGCTTTGTCCTTGACTGCATTGTCTTAGACGAGAAGCTAATATGCGAATCATTGTAACTGAACTGCTTTCCTTTCCATCCTCTCTCCCTCCCCCTTTGGCGAGGCCTTGCCCATGGTAGAGTAGCAAAAATTAACTGTGACAAAATGTTGCTTCCATGCATCCTTCCAAAGCTTTGTTGAAAATTGGCGTGAATTGGTGCCTAGCGTCTAGTGTAATGAAAGATCATGGGATGTTACCTCAGTAGTACTTTCATCGCCCTCGTTCTCATTCCATAGTGCTGACGAGTCTGTGGTACTTCGGGGAATGGTTAGGTTTCATTAAGAAAGCTGTGGCCTAACCATCAAACCGTTTAAGCAACTTGATAGACAGTCGTCCAAGAAATTTCTTTTCATTTTCACGTTTGTTTAGAATGGTCATTGTAGAACGATCGTTATGGAACGGTCGTTTATAAGGCGTTTGGAGAGCTTTACTGTATTCCATTATGCCCTCACCTGAGTTTATTACTATGGAGAGGAGCTTTACTGTATTCCATCAACCTGTTCCTGATAAGTAAGTCAAGGACAAGGACGGCGAATATTTCACCGTGCGTGTTACAGCCGCTCGATAGCGCGCTCGCTGATATGTTGCACTCATTACGAATTCCTGCCCCCCCTTAATGTGGATTTTGTTATCTTGGACGTGATTAGTACATCTGGGAATTAGTGTGGTTTTAGCCATAAATGTATTAAATGTCACATCAATGATAAATTATGTCCATCCTTAGTGTTTTAAAGTGGGGCAATTATATTCCGTACTCGTTATCTTCTCTTAATCACTTTCCAAATGTGGGCTGGTCACTGTTTCGTAATTGCTGGATGGGGGTAGTCGCTGTTAAGGAGAGCAACAAATGGCCAATTAGCAAATTATTTTTGTCGGCGGAATGCGGGAATTTTTAAATACAGATATTTAGCTAGCTTGCATTTATAAAGGGTGCAGACTTTGAAAAGTGTTATTTACCCACTCGTAGCACTTGATGCTAACTATAGTTGCTCGTAGCACTTTTAAGATCTCTCAGGCCATCTGTCTTCATGTGTCCTGTTAACCCGGCCTCTAATACTCGTCTCGTGTGCTTGACCTATCGAAAGCCATGAGAAGTATTACAACAGCTGCAGAACAGCAGCCCCTATCGTTTTATTTAACTTAATCTTGGTATCTTTTACAGGAAATATCTACTAGTCTTTTCTTATAGCCGGGGCGAGAAACACTACTCGGGTATTTTGAATCTTGGAGAGTAGTAGACCAGTGCGACATCAAAGGTTTTGCAAATATCAAGCTTTATCTGATTTACTTCAAGGAGAATCTTGAGGAAATTTTGACTTAATATATAGATAGTGTCTCTGTTGGCTGGGGGTTTTGATCCCAATCTTAATTGGTTGGAAAAATGCGATCCCACTCTTCGTTTGCTTGAGATTCTCGATCCGTGTTCTGCATTGCGTTTTCTGTGATCCCCTTCTTGAACAGTTGCAATGACGATAGGTTTGGTGACACGTTAGGACTTAATTTGGCAGAAGTAAAACAGATTGGTAGCAAAACCGATCTAACTGCAACTATGCCATTTTCAGCGATAGCATATTGAGCCAACATTTGCACGTTTTGTTTAGCCTCTATACGTTTGTGTACTTGTGATTCTGTCGTATTGTCCTTGATTTGAATACACTGTTTGCTGTGCCCTTGGAAAGCACTCTGTAGAGTCTTAAAAACATATTGATCAATCTTCCTACTGCTTTGTGTCATATTAGAAAATATTTGCCATTTTATTTCCTTCATTTTCAATATTTTTGTTTTCTTTGTTGGCTGTTTACTTAAATCGAAACAAAAAATTAATTGTCTCCGCTTTGTCCATGGCCCTCACAACGATCAAACACTGAGCTTTTTTCCCGCGGTGTAGCTCCCATCCTAGTGACCTTGTGTTCGCGTATTTGTCAGATTTTCTAAAGACACTTAATAAAAATATTTGAGAATTTAAAAAGATCAGAGTATTCCGCCATTATTGCGACGTCTTTAGTCAATTTTTGAGTTACAATGAACGGTCATGCGTTCAATGCAACCAAATCTCCGTTTACAATTGTTGCTTGCAATGACGCGCGGCCCCGAAAAATTTTTATTTTGATGCTTAGTGTGCTGTTTGCTAGTATTTTGTAGTTCGGGTTTGGATTTATACCTTTCCAATGTCCGAAGTCCAGAAGATAAGTTTATTGGCAAAAAGTCATATATCATTGGAAATATTATTAAGTAATTATGTTAAGTTTGGTTTTCAGACGACAGTGCTGAATGAGGGATTTTTCTTCGCCGTAAATTCCCGGTTGTTTATGCCGGTAAAGTCTCTCGCGCGGCTTATCGGCGATTTGAAAATCGGTGCCTGGTGACAATTATCAGTCAGGTTTGATATCACTTAGGTAGTTAAGAGGGGATGAATGTAGATTATTCTGAATTTTCCATCAGGTTTTCTTTCTTTTCACTGATTCTTAGCACAATTTCAAAGATGAGGTAGTCACTTTCAGCACTAGCTTCTTCATATTCCATTGCCATTCTTTGCCCAGTTTTATTTTCGCAAAGACCTCACCTGCCGACAGTTGAATTGAAAATTTGGACCATTTTGAGAGTCCTTAACTCCTGTGGCTGACCTGTGATCGATAGGGAGTTATGGCGCAACGGAAAAGAGGGTCATTTGTCACTGAGTTCGCAGATGCTACCTGTGCACCATTGTTTTCGGTACAAGTACACCTAGCTTATTCTACTGACCTGCCTGTATTGTTCGATGACTGCAACCGATTCCTTCCCTATTTCTCTTTCACCTCTAACATAATTTCCACACTTTCTCTTGTTTATTTGTTAGTATGTCTATTGTACTTTGTGTACCAGTTAGTTATGGCCGATTCTTTTGATTTCAGTTGCCAAATTGACTATAGCCATTTGTCCATACTGAGCTTTTTACCCATCCTGCCATGCAAGTCATTCAGTCTTTGGTGATTTTAGCGAGTATTGAAACCCAATGCTAGATGACTTCTCACAATTTGAATTGCCTCAACATTACTAGATCCTAACAGTGAGAGTGAGGCAAATAGTCATCAAGTATAATCTGTTACTATATGATAGTTTTCAACCATCGAATGGTGATATGCGCTTTGCATTAGATTGTCCTCTGTTCATAGTTCGTGCTGCGGCATTGCAGAGGCCATAAGACGAAGGAAGGGGAATGGGCAACAGGCAGTTCTGTGATCACTGTTAGTCTTTGTTGATCAGTGCACAGTAAATGAGCATAGATTTAAATGCTGATGAGCATGGATTTAAAAAGCGAACAGTCTTTGACACGATTTGAAAGACGAGCCATGGAAAAGAGAGATTTCCCTCCCTATTGTTGGCGGGATCAGAATGAAAACAAAACAATTGCAGCAAAAGCAATCAAAGATCCGGATTATTTGAAGAAAATTCCTATCCGTGTACCAGCCGCTTCATGAAATAGCATAACCACCATTTTTTGTATCTCTCAATTGTTGTGAGGATTTTCTCTACCGTTTTTGCTGGATATGAAATGACTGTTCCCTTTTCTTGCCTTGACAAAAGGATTGCTGCGTATTAGCCATCAATCCAGACATGACATCGATGATGCTGTGAGTGAACCCTATTGGGTTGTTGTTCTCTCCTCCTTAGCCCTTGCAGCTAGTTGTCTTTCTAAATTCTTACATTGTTGTCGCGGCATTTCGTCCCGGTTGTTGCAGAGTAACGTTTCCTTCGCCTTTAAGTCTTGCTGGGTCAGATAACATTTTCATACATGACTAGTGTTTCGCTTGTGTCATGTCACGATTTCCTCCACATGTTAAGGCAAAATTAGCAGCCTTATCTAGAAGATATTTGCAGTTGTCGTATTGTAGGCTGATAGGGTTTTGTGCATATGCTGTATTATGAATATATAGAGATTAGTACGTATAAAAATATAAATTGTAATATATAAGTTGCACTTCTCTTACACTCTAGACTTTAAATATATATATATATATATATATATATATATATATATATATATATATATATATATATATATATATATATATATAATGTATATTTCTATGTATAAATTTAAGTGGAATGAACAGCGCGTGTGCTTTTCTGAACTAGTTTTAGTTTTAGTTCTGTGGGGTTGTAGTGAAGCATCCTTGCCTTGTCAAAGAGCCTTCTACAATGACTTTTCATTCAACTCTCTCACTCTTTGCACTCATGGCCAATTTAAAATTTGATAAGGCCTCAACTCTGACAGGGTTTGATAGAACCTACTCTTAATAGTGCCCTATCAAAATCATAGACTTCTTCCCATTGTTAAGGAAGCCTGAGCATAGTTAGGTCTGAGTTACTATACATGCCAGAGTTTAGTCCCAATTTCTCCATGAGAGACTCTCATTCCAGGATAAACCTCTATTTCTAGTCACACTATCTTGAAATTTTTATCAGTCCTCGTTTCCATAGCACCCCAGGTATTTCTTCTGTGTCCGTGATTTGCCGAAGATCAGATAAGTTCAAGTGCAATCAGCTCTTGAATACAAACTCGTAGATAAATTAGCCCATTCCTTTTGCACGTTTATCAATGGCCCTCTTTGCTAAACAATATTGCCCCATTAATTATTCATCCCATTCTCAATTCTATCACCAGCGTCTCAGCTAGGCCCTAGTTGATTTTATAGATATAACGGTTTAGTTTTCTTCAGGATGCCTTTCAATAATTTACCATCCATCACCTTCATTTCCCTCTCCTATAGCCTCCCAGCAAGGCTTCCATAGATGGAACTCTAAAATATTTAAATATTAAAGCACGAAATCACAGTATGAAGTCATGGTTCAGCTGGTGTTTACCATTCAGAGTCTGTGTCAGCTCTGTTGTATTTAACATTCGCAGATTTATGTCATAGTGATGCTCTCCATTTAGCCTCAGTATGGCATGCGACCCTCCTCTACGCCGGGATTTCAGAAGAACGTGTCATAGTCGTGTTGCCCTGTAGAGCATTGATGAGGCCGAAATAGCACACTGATGGTAGCTATACAGGAGTTTGACTTCGTGTTGATATCTTCGCTGGCGTAAAAAGGCCCGATAACGTATATCTACCAGTTCAGGACTTTTTCACTTTAAACTTTGCCTTAGCTCTGATTGTGAATTTTAATGCCATTCTATCTGATTCTTGTTTTAATTCAACGCCTCGAAGACAAAACCCCTGTTCATTGTATACCCACAAAGCATGCGCTTTTATCCTCAGGGTGAACCGAGCACAGTTTTGCCTTGAGTTTCTATGTATGCAGCTTTGGTAGCAACGACTTGTGTGGGTAGAATGAGGGCTTCGGGCTTGACAATGCAGGAGTTAAAAGATAAGCCGTACTGTTTGAGTTGCGCAGTGTGAGAATAACCGTCACTGTTTTTGAAAAATTGTAAGCTTTGTTTTGTTCTCAGTCGGACAGGAAAGATACGGCGCAATTTGGTTTCAGGTTTTGTATTTTCGTGGGTCAATATCAACTCCATTAGATTTTCTTTCTATTTTTTGGGTCATCAAGATTAACTGTTCATTCTCGATGTTTTCTGGATAAGACCCATCCCTTATCCAAAAACTAACTCTGTTTCTAAAAGTCTGTTCTTTGCAGGAGGCTGGGGCCGATATACGTCACAATGTACTTTAGGCCATTAGTGTGACGGTGATAAACTGGTTGATAGGTGGGTAGTAAGGCTTTAATGAAATAGGCAGAAATAGTCTTGAATAGTGGTGAAAAGTATGGAAATGCCGCCAGCCATTTAGAGTAGAAATATTATGGTGAATGAAGCATTACAAAGGTTTCTCTTCTAAAGTATTGGTTCTTACAGGATCATTTGCTTAGTCAACTGGAATTCAATTTTAGTCGATTCTTCAACATTGTCTCCGTAACTGTCACCGAATTAACATTTCTTGCAAACAGATCTTATCTAATTTCTTTAAATAACAATATACATATCGTTCATTTCCTAGATTTATGTTTTTCAATGAATTCTTTTTCGCTTGATTGATGGTGCCCAGTTTCAATTAGAAGGCTGCTTTGCCACGTTCTGACTTTCCTACAGTGGCCTATTTTCCCATTCAAAATGTTCATTAATAACATTATTGACCAGCTTCTGCTTTTCACCTCGATTTACACAAAGAAATAAAAGCAAAAATAAAAAACACTAGTTTTTGTTATGACATCAATCTTATCCGTGCCACTTAAGATTGATTTTTGTATGATAACAATGTAATACAATAACAGACGGTCGTCCATTGCGAGCTTTGATCTCTCCGTTTAGAGATGTTTTTCTCCTCCATCATAAAATATTTAGTTTGTTTATAATTAGGATTTGTTGAACACCCGTTGGACATTTATAATAAGAACAAAGTCGAATTTCCTTTCTCATTCTGGTCAAAAACAGTTATTTCTCCAGCTTTCCGTCATATGACTTAATCCTTTTGTTTTCGGAGCGTTTTCAAGATGCCTTACCTACCAATGGTGAATCGTCCATAACCTCGCCCAGTGGCAGGAAATTCCTTGAAATATCCGGCGAAATTTGTTCCAAGCGATACAGTGGCTTTGTCACAGTCAGATGTTTTCTTTCCCAGAAATCTCTCGTTGTCAGTTTTTTTGTTTTTTGCGTGCCCTTTTCACTACCTTTTCCCGTATTGGAAATATCAAAGGTAGAGGTTAGTCAAAATAGATTAGGTTATGTTATCGTTTTGTTGGGGCACAGAATATCTGGGAAATGTTTGTGCCATAACATGTTTGTCTGATTACCAATACTTACTCTGTATTCTCACAACGTTTTGAGAATTTCAGTTGGATGAGGGGATAGGTGTATTTGTGTGTAGTAAGAATTCCATTGATTCAACTGTTGCGAGAAAGAGTTTTGTTATGATAACCTTGGGGCTTAACAACTATAACTCTTAAAACCTGTTAAGGATTGGTTTTATGTAAGGATTTTTCTTAACAACGTAAGATGTTTCATTTTTGATCAAACATCACGTTGATTTTCTTGAGCGATGGTCAATGACGCCTGTAGCACGAGAGCAGTGTGTGGACGATCAGAATAGTCCCATTTATGAACTAGCAGCTTGGATGTATTTATTTGAAAATACTGTAACTTTGATCGTACAGTTTACTCAGAATTAATTACACGCTTTTTAATAAGTAATCTAGATCAAGACCTAGTTCAAAAAGTTCCTCAAATTGTAGTACTAAAAGTTCCTTAACATTTCCTTAGCTTTCAGCGCACATTTACTACCTTAAAGATGGTACAAACACATGTAAAACATTGAAATCCTGGATTTTGCGTTTTATTTTGGTTGTAGCGTAAGATCAATGAAATATGAAGGACTTAACACAAGCATAGCAAACAGTCTTTGCGGATTTTGGTTGCAATGAATGGAACCAGCTTCCTAATTCTTGATTGTTTGGTGTTGTAGAAACTCTTCAAATTGAAGAGTTCCTTATGGAAGTTTCCTTTAGTAGTATAAGTCTTTTAAATTTTTTGGCATTCTACATGTAAGTTCCGCTTATACGGTCGTTCCTTATAAAAGGCATGTACTTGAACATTCAAAGATCAGTTGGAGCCATTAATTTTTAGTAGAGAATGCTCATAAATAGTTGCTGGTCGCTCCCAATTCTTCACAACTATTACATGCTCCCGAAAATTCGTATCAAACATGGTAAGGCGGTAAAGTCACTTCATTGGTACCCTGTAAATAGGTTTCCTGGGGCCTTTTCTAATGTAGGCGGCCCTAGTGATATTTTCGTATAAGGGAAATCAGACACTTAGGTATGACTGACCATGACACACTGACAATGACACACTGACAATGACACACTGACAATGACACACTGACAATGACACACTGACAATGACACACTGACAATGACACACTGACAATGACACACTGACAATGACATTCACCCGTTTTATTGAAGATATTTTATTTTTTCAGAGACTTACGAAGAAACAAAATCCTATCAATTAAGGAGGAGGATATCAAAGGATTGCCTAATTTGCAGGCACTGTTAGTATTATTTATGTTGAGTTACAGTTCTTTTAGTGTATAAATTCAGCATATATATATATTTATTTTTATATTTATATTTATATTTATATATGTATCTGTATAAATATATATAATATATATTTCTATGTATATATTTAAGTGGAATATATATAGTTATATATATATATATATATATATATATATATATATATATATATATATATATATATATATATATATATATATATATATATATATAAATATAAAAATGTGGCAATGTACTGCTGTTATATATAGCAGTGTACTACTTTTTAAGCAGCAATGTACTGCTGTCTTATAGACCACATCATTCTTAGTAAAATAAATAATGTGTACTATATATATATATATATATATATATATATATATATATATATATATATATATATATATATATATATATATATATATATATATATATATATATATATATATATATATATATATATATATATATATGTATGTATATATATATATATATATATATATATATATATATATATATATATATATATATATATATATATATATATATATATATATATATATATATATATATATATATATATATATATATATATATATATATATATATATATATATATATATATATATATATGTAGAGCTGACTGGTAACTGAGTCAGCTTCACTCAATCACTCTGTTACTCCGACCGTTACTCAGCAGAATTGCAGCCTGGAGCTGTTGAGCCTGATTTTCTTTGAAGGGGCCTGGTTGGACAGTTTGCCACAAGTCATCAACAACTGCCCGAATTTTGAATCTTTGCAAAATGACTCGCTGTTAATATCGTCAATATCATCATCATCATCTCCATCGTCATCATCATCATCACCATCATCATCATCATCATCATCATCATCTCCATCTCCATCTCCATCATCTCCATCATCTCCATCATCTCCATCATCATTATCATCGTCATGATTTCATGATTTTCTTGATCGTCCTTTTTGCCTTTTGATGATTTCGTTTATTTAACCGTACCAGTGTTGAAGGGTTTTATGTCCCAAGAATAGTCCTTAGTGTCATCCTCAAACTCACCCTATATTGTTATTCTTTAAAAACAGCTTCCAACGTCAGCATTTATGTTAATTATATTGTTATGAGAATATTGCATACGATCCTTGGTGTAAGTTAACTGTCTTTTGCTTTCCAGGTACTTGGATAATAATCGGTTAAGATCATTTCCAGAAATTGGAGCGTTGAAGTCGCTTCGCAAACTCTCCATGTAAGTACTTAAATGAAATCAGATTTAACATTAGCTTCATTCATATAGTATATTCGCTAATAGAGGGGAAGGGGCTGGGTGGAAGCATACGTTTGAGTACAAAAGTAGGGAGGAGGAATCCGAACAGCATCTGCGTGCGCAATGCTATGTTGATACACTCACGAAATGGAACTCTGCCCTTATCAGTCAAAAGCAATTTGATGGTTTTCTAGCAAATTAAAAGTGATCAAACGCATTGAATGCCAATGGAGGGGGGTTAAATATGAAAGTTTGTACGCAGATAGGGGTAGCCCAAAACGCGTATGCCCACGTACAAGTCCTCGAAAAATTATGCGTACCTAGGGTAGTTTACCTGTTTATGTTAAGACAGTAGATCTGGAATTAATTATGAAGTACAACCATTTGTTACAAACCAGAACTAAGATATGGAAAAGTAACCCTTAGAATTGTAGCAGCAGTCAATTAGCTTGCTTCGAATACATATTGACACTGTTACCACCTGTTGTAACAAAGTTAAGCAGTTTCTTACAAAAGATACCCACTCCTTGGCGCTACAAGAACTTTTACCAGCACTATATTATGCACTTTAGCCCCTGACCCCCTTGTAATTTCATTCCCACCCGCATTTGCAGCGGTGGTGCATTCATCCCGAGTTCCAAAATTTGCAGGGCTGCCGAGAGAATGTATGAGAACCAGGGACAAAATGGAAAAAATTTGAAGCACATGGAAAAAATGGGGCCCGTCACCATGACATTTAAAAAATCACCATGGAATCATTTCATCATTTTTGGGGGCCTCTTTCAGGTTTGGGGCCTCTCTCGGGTTCGGGGCCTGAAACAATCTGCTTTCCAGCACATAATTCTATGCCAAATTTCTGTTCATTTGTTTGAATTAAATCATCACCAAACACTAACAACGAAATCTCATTGTTTCCTATGTTTTTATCATTATTTGAGATGTTATACTGGAAGTTGATTAAGTAAGTTACATTTTTATTTAGGTCATATAACGAGATCAGTTCGATTCCACAAGGAACACTTTCCAATCTTGTTAGTCTCAAATGGCTGTAAGTTATTTGTTTTTTCCTCTGTTATCAGTTTTATTTATTCCAATTGTGTTTCAGTCACATTTGTTTTCGTATTGTCGAATTGAACGCAGAATCCTCTTATCGGGGAATGACATATTTAGTGATACGGAATTGAGACAATCTCTCGCGTAATATTCCAATATGAGTATATGGGATATTGTTCGGTACAATAGTCTTATCATTGGTAAACAAAATCAAACCAGTGGCGCGTGTCTATCTCTACGTGGGCCTAAGCTATATAATATCTTCTCCCCTACCAGCCAAGCCATATTTATCCCCAATTCATGAGCTGCGTAACCTAATGATATCGCTTAGTTCTAACCAGTATCTTCGCACAATCGCTTTGTGTTCATGTGGTAAGTTTGTCATTTTTCATAGCGTCTATTCAGCAATGCCCAGAGATCATCACATTTCTGTCTTTCAGATGGCGGTGTTCAGATTGTTGCGTTGGTTTACCAATTGACTAGTCCTCTGTCATCGTCTTCTCAACTGTATAATACCGTGGTTTTGCAAATAATTGACCATAGTTTTACAGTAATTAACCAGTCATAAACGCCGCCTATTCAACCTAATTTTACAAAGAGATCACGGTTGAATTACATTCTAGTAGCTGTAATTAGGGGTAATTTCATAAAGCAGGCCTCTATCAGTTTTGCCACCGTTTTGTGGTATGCGTTTTGACAGAGCAATGAGAGCCGAAGTTTCGTTTATTTTTCAAATTTTATCTGCTGAAATTCGGAAGATTTAAAAAGAATAGGAAATCATAGGGCTTTTCAAGTTTGTTTTCCTTGCAATTGTTCGGTGATGAATTGCATTTACCCTTCAAGCAAGGTCTTTCCTCTATGCCCACGTGGCTTTATGTAGGCCAGCCATTTGGTATCTTTGAAGCTTATTGGAGATATCTTGTACGTTATGGGTAGTATTCTATGACATGTACGCGCGTTGTTGTATAAAAAACAAAATTTATGCTTTCCATATGGGTGTTTCTTGATATTTTGTCAAACATAGCCTTAAATGTTTCTTAAATATCTCTTAAAATTGTTGAAGACGGGTCGGGAATCAATAGCTCAGTTGATGTCATAAACTTGATTGTGACTGTTGCAGTGTGTGGAAAAGTGAATTCTCTTAAATCTTTCAAATGTGAAAGAAAGTTTCTTTTAGAAATAGGTTTTTCATCGTTGTGTGTCTCTTAAATTTTCTTCTTTTTGTCTTGATTTGAGCCTCATGCTTCTTGTGAGTTTGTTTCTTATAGAGAAGGATTGTAGTTGGGATGCAAGAGAGCATTAAGATGCAATTTAAACTTTCTATCTGTACATTTGGCGTAAAATTCCATCTTTTATGTTGTCATGGATATCGTCTGTGGTGCCTGTGTCTATATTTAGAAGCTGTCTCTATTTAAAAAGCTCACTCTTTACTTTGGGCATACATTCTGTTGTATTAAGCAATATTCTGAGCCCAGCAGTTTTGCTGCTGTCATGGCACTGAAACTGAACATGATTTTTGTGCGTCGTTGAGTCTCTTTCTACACGAAGCCTTCTGCCCAGGTACCTTATTTTAAACAGAGTTTCAAATATTCTGATATGATAACTGCCAGTTGAATAGAACGGATCAATCAGTCCACCATGCCGTGGTATGCTCGTGGCGAATACACGATTTGGAGAATTTAATTTCCATCAATTGCACAGTATGCAAGTACGCAGATAAATCCAAGCACCCGTAATTAAGAAGCATGGCCTTATTTATATGTTGTCATTAATTTTATTTATTAATGTATGTGGTATTGAGTCACACCACAAACGAGGAATTTAAACTGCTTGTTGCACATTCCAATATATTTTATTTCGGCATGAGAGCCAAATTTGCGTGCTTCTGTAAAACCATGCTTGTAAATAGGGTGATTATATGCCGTAGGCAATGTGTTCATGTTAAATTGGAATTTTTGTTCATGTAGATTTTCCGACTAGCGAGCAATGCTCTCAAATTGCAAGTGCAGAAGTAGCCTGTTTTGTAGCACAGAACTCATTGTATTTTTGTAACAGAGAATGTCCGCAATTTCTGATACCCCGCATGTTGTTGTTAGTTGAGGGAAATATATCTGTTTTCTATTGAAATGATAGTACACGATATTAAATATCAGAAGTATCAAACTGCTTTCCTGATGGTTGTTTCAGAGACTAATTTGTTTCTGTTTCAAACACTAGTTTGTTCTGTTTTATGCAGTCGTTTGTCCTGTTTCAAACACCGATTGTTTTGTTTCAGGCACCAAATTGTTTTTAGGGCTGTTCTGTCAGTGTTGTCAATTTATTCAGAAGGAGAATTTGACTTGCTTCTTGTTGATTGACATATCAGTAGATTTGATTCCTTTCGTTTGGCTTATCAATGTGGAACGATTCGTGTTGATTGACTAATCATTCCAGTTTGGAGTCCCTGTTATGTTTTTGCCGTTTCAGCGATGTTTTAGTGGCCCAGCTCGCAAGATCTATTGATACATAGTTTAAAGAAAGCTATATGTCTCATGGTTGCCCCTTGTTTCAAAATATCCCTGAAGGATCCCTTCAGCCGTAGTGACACGCTCGATCTCGTTTTGCCCGCTTTTGCCAATCAATAATCTGTAGCCATTTCTGTGCATTTTGCTGAAAATTGAGATTTACAGCATGATGAACTTTTGATATCTCTAATGCGATTTTCTTCGGAATTGCCAATATCTGATATAGAGTTATAAGGGAAGGATCGATTGAGACCAGGGGAGATTCTCAAGAAGTGTATTGTGTGTCCATATCTACACATGGGACATGTATCGATGACTCGGGCTGTATACTTAGTAGCCATTCGTATACATAATAAAAATCCAGCATATATCACTAGTGATTAGTAATTGTCATCTGTTTCAGGGATCTTAGCCATAACGAAATACTAGGAGTGCCTGAGGGAACTTTCCCAGCTAAAACAAAACTTGAATACTTGTAAGTACCAAGATATTTACATTCAGATCATATTTCATCTCATAGCAAATGCTAGTTAGATTCTGTAATCTCGCTTTTCACATGATATCATCTCTCGTGATAATTAAAGTATGTTTAATCCAGAGTTTACTTTAGAACTGTTACAACACCCTCCACTTTTGCAGTTACTTGTTGCTTAAATCTGATTGGCTTTTAGCTTCGATATCCTATTGTATGTATGTAGACCAGGTCGTAGCGCGTAGGCTGGTAGGCCCGTAGGCTGGTAGGCCCGTTAGCCAGTTGGCTACAATGTTAGAAAGTCGCTAGGACTGTGGAAAAATGCTAAATTGAGATATTGCTTGCGGTGCTTAGCTGGATAGGAAGAAGTGGACCATCAAGTGGAAAGCACAGTCTGATGAAGAAAAGTTTGGATCGCATTGATTGACATTTAGATGGCTTATCTCGTTGTCTTAGTGGATTTGTTACAGCATGAAATGATGTTCTGGCGAGAATGACTTTCTGTATCCCCGTTCGTGTTCTAAGACAGGGTGGCCAACAATCAGTGAAAGCTAGGAATTGCCAGGGAATTTTGTTTCTGTCATGGGAATGAGGGGAAAGCGGGGAATTGAACGGAAGTTTGTAAAAATCCAAGGAATTTTGTAATTTTTATTCTTGCAAAACAGTATGAAGGCTATCTAAGGACTTAGGTACGTAGTAAGTAGAGTTTTGTGATAGAACGTAGCGTGCAATTATGAATTTTGTGACAGGAAAATCGAGTAGCATGGAAGTTGAAACTAGATTGTCATGCATCGTGTCAACGAAAGTGTAGTACAAATCAAGCAAAAGATGTTGAATTTTAGATATGTCGGCATTTATTTGATTAAAGTATCTGTATTACATTGCAAAATTCCCTCTATACTTTTTAGGAATTTAAACCACAACAATATAAGTTCAATTGTCGATATCATGAATACACCGATGCTCAACCTGACTCATTTGTAAGTATATTTTAAGTTATTTTTGTCAATGAAATCGTCCGGGAAACAAAAGAGATCAAAGAGTCTTTCACCGCAGTACTTTATCTTTTTCCCTTTCTATACCATCCATATCATCTGTGAAATTGCCTTGACTTGGAAGACAAGTTCGATTAGTTTGTTAGAGGTTAACGGATCCAAAGGGAGAGTGAAAGAAGAGTGTGCTATATAATATATCAAGTAGCAAATGTTTCAACTAGGATTTGACTATTTGAGAAAAATGACTTCTTAAGGACTTAAACAAACTGAAGTTGCATGGCTGTTCATTACTGGAACGTCGTGCTTATCGGGTATGGGGGTATCTGGCCATTGTATTAGAACCTTTTTCAAAATATGTTTACGCCGCTGGATATAAGCCATGTCATTGATGATTAAACAGGAATTATTTGAAGGAACCGTATACTGATGGTTTTATCCATATTTATTCCTCCATCAGTGTATAATATATCCCATTAATTTACTGTGTTTTGCAGGAAACTTGGTTATAACAAGCTTACTGCATTAAGATGTCATAGCTGTCAAGTTGGTCACGCAAGAAATTATGAAAAAGTGAAAACTTTGTATGTTACTGTATTGGTTTTTCTTACTTGCTCTCATTTTTCGAATGGTAGCTTTCGTGGCTTCTTGCAAGCAGAGTTTTCTGTCGGTTGTCACCTATTTAGCTTGAAATTACTCATTGATATAACGGAGTGAAGACTTCAATGTGGGCCAGAAGTCTTGTAACATTTGGTATTATTTACAGCATAGCGAACTGCCGCATCCCCTCCCCCATTATGCAATATGGTCTGAAGCAGATATGAACAGTAACTGACGCTTGGCGATTTGTCGGAGGGGGGCAAGCACACCACAAGAGTCTAGGCCGAAGCTCCAAGGAAACTTTTTGACAACCACGCCCTAAATATTGCATTGTTTGTTGAATTATGGGAGCTACCGCCTCCTCGCTCCCATTAGTGTCCGTCACTGAATATGAATAAGCCTACAGGTAGGGGTGATGCCTGTGCACAATGCTATAGATACCTACTATCGATTCAACATTATTTCATGGAGGCAGATGGTATATGCTGTTACGGAAAAGAGACGGGAGTAGGAAATTCATGGAAATATGTCCGTGCTCCAGGAGCTACTTTTGAGAGACATTGTTTTATACATCTGAGACTAGTACGCCCCATTTCGAGAATCAATCCTATGTATACAAGCTACTGAGTTCATATATATATATATATATATATATATATATATATATATATATATATATATATATATATATATATATATATATATATATATATATATATATATATATATATATATATATATATATATATATATATATATATATATATATATATATATATATATATATATATGTTTGTATTTAATTTGAGAGACATCCTTGGAGACTTAGAACAAAGATGTTGCTATACGTTTTTGCTTCAACCCAAACAATTTTCGATATTTCTTTTTTTCCTAGGGAGCTGAATGACAACGAAATAGCGACTGGAGTGAACTTCTTCTTTTCTCATTTTCCCTCAGTTCAGAAGTTGTTAGTATAAGTTGCATACTATGTGTTTTGTTGTATGAAACTAATAGATAATTATTCCATTTCATCCTCAAAATCATATTCGCTGAAAGCGTGTTTTCCCCTTTTAAACGAGCCCCTCTTGTTAGCTTTAACGTGTTTTATAGTACAGTGATGCGCGTCTTTCCGCGGGTAGCCCCAAATTGGACTATAAATATATTTCCTATTTTCCACACACTCTAACAGACTGTATTCGATTAGGGCAGTATCACGCCAAATCATGCTTCTCAGTCCATCTTTCTATACCGCACTTCAGTAGATACCGTAATATTCAGTTGCTACACACGTTATTACAGGAGCTACTTTAGCAGCAAGAACTAAAGCAAGCAAAGTAAGGATGCGCAGTTAGAATCTGAACGTGAAAAGTTCCTTCTGCGCATGCCTGCTTCGCTTGCTTCAGCTCTTCGTTCACAAGTGTGAACCAGGCTTAACACATCATTTTAATTTGATTATGTTTGGGCAGGATTTCCTCCTCCAAAGCACATTCTACTCTGCAAAGTTTTTTAGACTTAATAGTAAATACCCGAGCCTTGATTTAATCCTTGATATCGATTAACGAAATTAATTAATTTGATTTAGGATACTCAAATGATTTTGAGTATTCAAGGATAAGATGTAATCTTTTTTAAATACTTCGATCAAATATTTTAAGAATGTTTTACGAAACTTGAATTTCGGTCATTAACTTTCCCATTAATTTGCTTTTTCAGGTTTTTATCAAACAATAATTTTCAAACGATTGGAGTTGGGATTCTTCACGGTGCTTCACAACTGGAGGAATTGTAAGTCCTTAATCGTGTTACGAGGGATCGGCTGTATGTTTTTGCATAGTTTCAGGCTTTGCGCGACTACCTAGCAACTGTTATTAGTTTTCAGTCTAGAACAGGGTGGCCATTCTTTTAGGTGGGTAGGCCAGATCCATCAAATCTTGTCATCAAGCGGACCAAGAGTGAACTAAATGAACTAAACTTGCATTAGTGAGAACCTAATAAATTCAAACTGTCTCATATTCTACACAAGTTAACATGAATATGAATATATACTCGCGGGTCACAAAAATTCACTTCCTGGGCCGTAGGTTGTCCGCCCTGCTCTAGAATCTGTTTCGTACATCGAATCCGTAACCAAATAACCAAAAGTACTTTACGACAAATGATTGGCAATGTATTAGTTGCAATTACACTCAGTAGTTGGAAAGAGTTCGCCATTTAGAAACAGGAACATTTTGTCCTGTTAAAAATAGAAATGACGATTTTGACGACTTTGCAGGAGATATTAGTTCTTAGAAGTTTTCCTTTACCACATGCACAGTGCTGTTGCAGAAAGGGAGTAAGCTGAACTGTTATGATGAAGCATGCACTATGTGGAGTACACGTTTTTTTATAAGAATTTCTCCTTTCGGCCTGGATGTTTCGTAATATTGTGCTCAATCCAAACTTAAGTGTTTCTTAAAATTCTTGAAATTTCCTATGACAACAAGGCAACTATGAGACGAGAAATAGAATTTTTGTATTTTGTACTTTGTTTTTTCTATTTTTGATGTTTCTTGTAATGAAGCAGATGTTTGTTTATTTATTGACACGTGTTCCCTGCTTTTGCAGGTATTTGGATGGAAATCGACTTCAATTTCTTACAAATAGAATGTTTTATGAACGTGACAAGCTGAAAGTGCTGTAAGAATTCTGTCTTTCTATAGACAAAGTTTTTGACGTAACATCGCTATCATATGGAAATGGCCTAGTTTTATCTGAGAGATTTTACAGTTAATCCATGAAGAGTATTTGAGATTGAAGGATCATCATAATTACAACCACAATCATCATTATCGTTATCACCATCGTCAACATAATCACCATCATCATCATAATCAACATTTTCAATATCATTGTAACCATTATTATCAGAGAGATGTGTATATGTATAAGGAATCGAAATATGCATATGAGAAGTTTAAAAATCATCATTGTCATCACAATTACTATCACCAATATCATGATCATCATGATCGTCAACAACATCATCGTTGTCATCATATTCATCGTCATACTAGTAATCATATAGTAATAATGATAATAATCATAATAATAATCATCATCATCATATTCATCATCAGCTGCAGCATCAATAAGTTCACATAATGAGAAACGGCATCCGTGCTTCAAATACTAAACAGAGATCGATCATCTGTTTGTCTCTGTGTAATACATCAGAATGACAAAAAAATCACTGATTTTTAAAAAGTAACCACATCGAACCATTGGTCAACAATCACCGAAGAGAATCGCTTCTGCTTACTGTTTCTTTAATAGAAAACAACCTACTTATAAATGCTACTCCTTCTCTCAATTTGGTTCTTCCTCTTTCAATAGAAATTTGAGTGGAAACATGATCCAAGGCATCGACACAAATTCTTTCCTGCATGCAAAAAATATTGAAATATTGTATGTATTATTGTGTTGTTTTCTTTATTAATGTTTTTACATGATTCGTTTTATCATTCTTTTTCAATTGATTCTTGCTTTGTGTTAGTTTTTAATATAGTTCCCTAATATTGTCGTTGTTTGAATGATTCGTGTAGTTTGTTTATTCATAAACAACTCTTCGCTCCTTTTTAAATAAGTTTCTAATTTTCTTTAGAAATCTTGCTGGCAATCGGTTGAAGTCTCTCGGTGCACGACGGTTTGCACCTCTACGAAGGCTGAAATCACTGTAAGCCATCCTCAATTGTCCTATTTTTTTGCAGTAATGCTTTAAGACTCGGCTCGATAGAGACCTGGTTAGGTAAAGATCTGGTTCATTGATTAGAGGACCTGGCCCGTGATAATTTACTTTGCGGATTCTATGCAATTAATCTTTATTATGCAACATTGGATTCAGTAAGTGTATTTGTGCTTATGAATCGGTTTTTCAGTGGACTGGAATGAAAGGTGTCCAGGTCTTGGTTTATAGGATGCCGCTTTGAAAGTCATTTGTTTAATGGCACCATGAATTCCCGCGGTGTTGTCTGCCCGACCGACTCTTTTTGCAGTAGAAACTTCAGTTGTTTTCTATTGGGCGTTATATGTTCCATGCATAACTTATCCCTCTAAGAGATATTGCTGCCATGTTGCTAGTGTATATACGAACGCGCAAGATTCCTTTTGGCGATAACCACCCTTGTGATTGCTCCCAGATTTTTGGCTCCATGATTTTTGCTGCATGCTTTTTTCTCCAAGCTGTTGGCTCCAGTTTTTTTATTCTACGACTGGCTGCATGCTCTTGGGTTTATGTGCTTGGTCCCATGTTTTTGACGCGGATCATTTGTACATGTGTGATTCATGGGTGATTATTGGTCGATGGTGATTATTGGTCGATGGTGATGATGATGGTGATGATGGTGATGATGGTGATGATGGTGATGATGATGATGATGATGATGATGGTGATGATGATGATGATGATGATGATGATGATGATGATGATGATGATGATGTTGATGATGATGATGATGATGATGATGATGATGATGATCATAATGATGATGATGTTGATGATGGTGATGATGATGATGATGATGATGATGATGCTAGCATTGATATCTTCCCTCATGGTATAATTAATAGGTTACAATGTGGTTGAAACTTTGAAAACCTGATACCCATAGCATCACCTCAAAGATAAGGTAAATTAGGATACTTTTCGTGCTAGGACTTGGCTCAGGTTTTTTAAGCATTCATGTCTCAACTTGTAGGTTGTCTGCAGCAGAAACCTTCATAACTCTCTGCAGTTTATAGTTTCTAATCTTATTAAACTACAAGACCAAATTTTGTAATTTTCTGTTCGCATTAAACCTTATTCATAGGGAAATTGAATATAAAGGTGACATTTTTAATTGTACTCTTTTTGGCCTAGAGCTTCAGATTCACACAAACAGTCAGGAAAGGTACACTTCAAAGTAGGATTTCTGCCTTAATATATTGTTTAGCATTTGCAGGACATTTAATTGTCATCACTTTTTTGCAGCTACGTGGAGAGAAATCAGATAAGCAAGATATCAAGGCTAGCCTTCGAAGAGCTGCATTCTCTGCGAAGTTTAAATTTGAGCTGGAATCAAATCTCTTTGGGTCAGAGCGAGCTGGATACCGCATTTATGCCGATGAATCAACTCACTTCCTTGTAAGAAATCTTTTAGTTTCCTTGAAGAATACAATATTCATTACCAGTTTTGTTGTGTTGATTTAGCAACCTGTAAACGCCCTAGCTATCTTCAGGTGTTCTTGCTCGTATTTGTGTTAACCGGCGCTATTTAGCTTATTTTCCCCAAGTTTGATTATTAACAATAATCATTTTTTTCGAGCTTTACCTCATATCACTCATAAATAGAAACTATTATTGTTCTAATCCACGAATAAATTTTCGCTAGAGTTTCCAAATTGTTGAGATTATGTTGCTTGGCAGTCCCCTACAACATGGTTTGGGAATCAGTTGTATGTGGAGGGATAGAAGTATGTTTTGATAGACATTCTTAGAACAAATAATATCAGCAGTGAGGCAGATTGATAAAAGAACGAATTAAACAGTGGTGGCAGCCATTCATGTTACCCTGACACGTGTCGCGCCCCCCAAGGGACTGCAGACTTTAATTTGGGAATTACCGTGGTAGGAGGTAATTTATGATTGGCTGACTTATAATGCTAGGCAGAAGAAAACATGATAATAGTGATACACTTTGTTCAGTATGCTAAAACAATGTTCCCGCTTTTTCGTGCTATAGTGAACTTTGTTTTTTATCGAAATCTGACTCAAGACTTAGTAGTAGAACTTTCTTAACTTTTGGCCATGTTTTAGTTCTAGAAGTTTCTTAAAAGTTTCTTAATTTACTGAAAAAATTGTAGTGAAACTAGCAGCAGAATGTAAAAACACTGTCTTTTATAGTTCCCATAAGGCTTATTGCCTTTTAAGCACACAAAAATACTGTATTGGAGATTTTTAAATCAATGGAGGAAACATGTGCTTCCGAAACTTTGAAAGATGGAAAAGAAATTTCTAAAGTTTCTTAACTATTTCCTTATAGCTCTAAAAGTTTTTTAAATTTTTAGGCTGTCTAATACTAGGTTTCTTATAAACTGGTATCTTAAAACAAACGTATACTGTAATTTCATTTGCGTAATGGCCCTTCAGTCTTAGCTGATTGTCAAAGGGATGTCGTGAACTAGAAATACTTCTATCAAATTAGGCTGGAAACAATAGGATCCATCTGTAGAATATGTACGAAACTAGAAGTTTGATACAGAGTAAGTTATGGCGTTTTTAGTATAAGATTTTTTTGAGACCAGAAGCAAGATTCGAGCAAATCTGACCATAAAGTAACTGGATCATAATGCTTCTTGTTGTTGACTATCGATGTGTGTATTTGAATCGAGTTGTCTAAGTGGATTTTTCAAATTTTGTTGGTGATAATGTCAGGGCATTTGATTGATGTCTTGTCAATTATGACATTTCCACGACTCGTCTTTGGGAATACTCAATGCGACCTATTTCTGGTTTTTGATTGATGTTATTTATCAGTAATGATTCATGCTTTTCACATCATCAAATGCCGGAGAGATCCTACTCTTTTTTCTTGATCCAAACACAGCTGTGACATAAAGTAGCTTAGATTGGTTAGTATCACGAGAGGCCTAAACAGATCTCAATTTAGCAAGAAATACCCCCTTTTCCTCAGGGAAACCGCGATCACACTGCACAATGATCTGTCACTGTAGTTTTGTTTCCTCGAAACAGAGCCTAGAATAGGAAGTGCTTAGTGATCCACATATTTTTTAAGCGGGTGTAGTCCTGCCTTAGAATTACACAAAGGGCGTGACATAAACTAAAACTTAGCAAGGTACCTAATACACAGAAGGTAATATAACGTAATGTTATGTAAAGATTAATAGATCTTAGTATATAATGTCATTATCACACATGTTAATTTGTATAAGTTTTGATGATCTACTTTCAATGAATAGATATGCCTTATTTGCAAGGTCATACCGTCCCCAGTTATAGATCCACAGTTCCGATTTACAACTCCACATAGTGAGTCAGGTGTACACTTATCCTAGGTCCTGTTGGTAAATCATGCGAATATGTGAAATGCAGCTCCAGTTCTGTGAAATGCATATTTTTGGGAAGTCACGTTAGAAGTTACTTTTTTGCTTGCATGCACGATAAAGTTAAAACAGTTATGTATTTAAATGCCTCCCTGATTTTGAGATGAACTCGAAGCATATGTTGTAGAGCTGTTTGCAAATCAGAGGATGTTTTTCCGTAGAGCTAAGGCTTTTGGTCTCTTTTAGGGATCTCTCGTCAAACCAAATCATGCTGATTCCTCGCAACGCTTTCAGAGGCCTTCACAATCTGATATCTTTGTAAGTGTTATACGCTTTTATGATTTATATGTGACGCAGATTATAATGTTCGGGGAATCTTTGCGGTTCGTTTGTTTGATTAAGGCTGTTATCGGTAGCGTTGGATGGCTTAGATTTTTCTAAATATTATGCAGGAGCGGCTTTTTATTCGTGTGTATTTCAGTGTGCATACTTCCGTAAATTGCATATCGGAGTGACCAGAAATCCAAGAGTTTGTGCAATGATCATTAAGTCTATAACCAAGGATTTGCGAATCATAATTAGATTTGAAGGAAGCTGGAAAACTGTGCATCAACGAAGTTGACGGCGAGGAAGCCCCTTTCTATAACCTCGTTTTATTCAAGACCTATTACCAACAGCCTCGTATGTGATCTAGCTACAAATAGTACAGTCAAATAGATACATTGTCAATTGTCGGCATCCGTTTTAACGTCGATTACGGATGAAATTTAATTGTCAATGGTGCCCTGAATTGTATAATTTCCTTTAATTTCAGGAACTTGAGCGCAAATGATATTATCATTGTCCAGTCTGGGGCATTTTCAGATCTTACAAATATTAAAGATATGTAAGTAGAGCAGATTGTGTCTATTTTATTAACTATCTTTGTTCAACGTATTATTTCACCCTTAAGTGACTGAAGTATATGAAATTAAATAGAAGAAACTATAGTTAATATTCCTTAGCACGAAAGAATTTTCAATTCCCCTTGGTAAGATTTCCTGTAGAAAAATACTGCCCAATAATTCGAACATTATGTAGCTGGAGTAAATTCCGATTCCCCATGAGAGTTTCTGTGTCTTCGAATCTTAGCTGTAGTCATTTGCTAAGTTTGTTAGCTTGCAAGTTAGAGAGCTCATCTTTTTCAAGGCAAATCTTTGCTCCGAAACTGATATGCGATTGTTCTGCCCGATGGCTGCGAAACTGGATAAGATCCCATTCATTTGAGAAGACTGTTGTTGGCAAATGCAAAACTCCGTTATGGCTTGCTGGTAAAAGTCTATTTGGCGTTGATGATGCGGAATTTGTTTGTGGTATGTTTTCAATTTGCATCATGCTTAGCACATCGTATCGTGCTGTTGCTATTAAGCATTTGTGTGTGTATACACACTTTTAGTACCCAATTTTTCGCTGAGCTTCAATTTTCTTGAAATTTAGCGATTTTGAGCCTAAGAATATTCTCTAATTTTTCGTGAATTTTAGCGATGTTTAGCATTGACATTCGTATAGGCTGTATTCTTATGATAAGAAGTGTATGACTGACACTCCCCGAAGAGTTACCAAGTCTCATCATAGCATAACGACTCCCAAACGGATAAGTGAAGCTCATACTTATTTTGTTTTCCAATGAAACCTCAAATCAGCAAAAGATCTAAGCATTCATGAAGCTTGAGCCTTGCATTATTCTTAAACTATTCTTAAATTTCGGTGAATTTGAGTCTTGATATTCTTATGGACTATATTGTTCTAGAAAAGTGTGTATCGATATTTTCTCGTGATTTGTAAGACTCTGTGTTGTTACGTTTCAAAGTAGAAATTAGCTATCTTTTTATCGCATTTCTAAAGAGTGTGGAACTAGTGACTTTTTACAGTGGGCGCTTCCAGCACACTTTTCTTGTGCCTTTTGAGTTTTCGTACGAAATTGGTTATTTGCTTTGATAGCTACATATAAATATCATTTGGTCAAGGGCATGCCGGAGTAGAGGGTGTGGATTGTCATACCCATCCCCTATCTCCGGTTGAATCTCTCCGCCCTTTTCTCTTTCAGCCGTTGTCACATTTATCTGCAATGTCAAGTTAGGGTCTTCATATTTAAATTTTGTCTTACAATTTATCAGCTTCTAAAGTCAACAACTCGATAAAGCCGGAGATAATCGTCCACCCAAAGACACAAGAAATTCAACGTAGATCCAACGTAACACTGCGATGTGTTGCGACAGTTTTATTCCCAGAGACGCCGATATTTGGCTTGACTGAAGAGGACAGGAGAGCTAGGACGTCGATGAACATTGAATGGTACTTTGATGGAAAAGGAAGAAGGGGAGGATTAATCAGGGACAAAATTGTGAAAACTTCTCCACAGGTAAGGAATATCATAAATGCACTATAGTTTATATAAGTTTATAAATGTAGATATATAGATATAGACATAAATGTGTGTATATATATCTATATATACTGTTTTCATCTGCAATTTAAGTTCACTATATATATATATATATATATATATATATATATATATATATATATATATATATATATATATATATATATATTTATTTATCTTACAATCTTGCTACTGTAGTCTGGTGGTGGTAGGTTTTAATTTTCTCCTGATTTTTCTGATAGTAGCAATACTCCAGACATACACATACAATTGCGCACATGCAGCAGAATTAGACTCGTTTCGTATTATCTGTTATGCCTCCTATTATTTTGTGTTATCTCAGACTGCATTGAAATGTTTTGTAATAAGAGGTCTTATTCTGCATAGGAACATATTGGTAGACGCGTTTATCGCCGGATGAGCGAGCTGACGTTGATGAAGATCGACTATACTGATGTTGGAAGGTATCGTTGTCACGTGAGGAACTTTTACGGAGATGAATGGTCACAAGCAGCTAATATAAGCGTCGTTGGTGAGTTTTCTAGACTTATACCTGGCTATGGCAAATGTGTGCTAAGTTTTCCAGATGCTCTTATGCGTTCGATAATATGGCGAGTACTTTTGTAAAATGCAGAGCACTTTAATTTTGAGGTACAATACTCACCAGAAGTCGTTGGGATATTTGCAGAGAACTGATCAAAACCACATTCCTCTACATTTTGTCATAGTTGCAGCATACACGCACACCCATTTCTTAAGGACAATGTGGGTTCGTCTATGGGACACTGTTGGGGTGCGCATGAAATTTTCCCATTATCGCATGTACTTCTCCCAAAAACCAACATTGTTTGAAGGGAGGAGGGGTGTGAAAGGTTATTATACACGTGTATCCGGATCACCCTTGATATATTTCGGTTCACCTTTTGGTCGCTATCCGACGTTTCATACTCTGACGAGTATCGGACGAAAAAGCTTTTCAGTATGCCTAAAACATGGTGCCGCTTTTTCGTGCTGTAGTGAACTTCTGTACTACCAAGAGAACTTTCACATAAAGAAGTACAGAATCTTTCCATCATATTTAACTAAGTGGCTTGATCATACTGTAAATACCATGCAGCGTCCTAGTAAAGCAGGTTACAACTCACATTTATATTCATTGCCCCTTGTTAAATTATTTGATTATCCATTTAGGGTTCGTCCAGCGCCTCTCATCCCGAGTTGTGAAAACTTTTAAATTATTATGGATATTGAATAGTGAAGTATACGAAATTAGTGCTTCTTGGTAATATTTCCTCTTTATCATTATCACATCTTCCCTTTTCTTCTTTTAGTTTTCCCGTACTTCGTAACAAAACCAGTTGACGTTCGTGTTATGAGTGGGAAATCAGTGCAGATATCCTGCTCAGCAAAGGGGAGTCCTGTGCCAGTTATAAAAGTGAGTAGGAAAAAGGGAGTCGCATTCCCGGCAGTTGACGAGAAACGATTCTGGTTTAATAGCAGAGAGGATGGCTATGAGTTCGGAATCAGCGATGTTAAAATTCGTGACAGTGGTGAATACATATGCTCGGCTACGAGCAGAGTTGGCACAATCAGGTCGAGCATGGTCCTCACCGTTATTGGTAAGCTCAACGTGTGCTTTGTTTTTTTTTTGGATGTTGATTAGATATTGATTAGATGTTGATTAGGTGTTGATTAGGTGTTGATTAGGTGTTGATTAGGTGTTGTATCACTACAAAGCTTGATAAAGATATGAATAGAAATACCTTTCCGCTACTGAAATTTGTTTCCATTGTAATGGCTATTCATGGGTGAGTGGCCAAGTGGTTAGAGCGCTTGGCTGCTGTCCGAAACATCGATCGTTCGAGCTGAACCCTCGGATCATAGTTGGGATGCTCGCTCACTGTCCACCCAGCAGCAAATGGGTACCTGGTGGGGAAGTTAAACGCTGGGGAAGTTAAAGGCGGCGAGGGAAGGAACTGGCCACCCTACCTCACTTTGCCGGCGGCTCAGGATAAGTGTCCCTCTAACGGGCACTCCCCCCAACGTACGGGATCGTACATGGGACTCACCTTTACCTTTTAATGGCTATTTACTATACTTGTACACAGTTTTCAGTGAGATTTTTGTTGTCGGTTGGTGCAGGCCGCAAGGACTTGGAAGATATTTGTAATCTTGCTTTTAACTGGTGTTGTATCTCCCTTGTCCACAGCACAACCACGATTTCTCCGTGACATGAAAAGCAAGAAAGTAGTAGTTGGCAGCACGGCCGTATTCGAATGCATTTTCACTGGGAATCCCAAACCTAAAGTTGAGTGGTTCAAGAACAGTACTAGAATTGCAAAAGGAAAGCATGGCAGATTCAATGTGAACGATCAACTGCTCATTATCTTGGGAGTAAGATTTGATGATGCCGGGACTTACTCATGTAGGGTATCAAACGCCCTTGGGATGAAACAGCAAATTGCAAAGCTTGCAGTAGTCTCTGGTATGTAAATTTCTCCTATGTTTTCCCAAATATATCAATGTTGTTGTTGCATGTGGTGCTATGGCAGTTGATCCATAATTTATAGCCTTGTTTATCCAGGATATGGTCCGTTGTTGGTTTATTTCTTTGTTAGGAATTTCTCCGTCTTTAGCCCCCCTTTTGGCAGTCTTTCCTTCTTTCTTTCTGTCTATCTGTCGTTTGTCTGGCCTTCTTTTTACTATATCTGCATTCTTTTTTCTTTTGCCGCACGTTTCTCTTGTATTGTTTGCCTTCTTTGGAAATTTCTTTAAAACTTATTGTATTTTCATTCTTTCTCCTTCTCTATGATGATTTACTGAGTCACTACCACTGCTTTGACCTGATCTTTATGCACAATATTGTTCTCTCTGATTTATTTAACCTTTAAACTTAGAAAGCTGACATCTGTTAAAACTGTGCAGTCTTTGTAGCTCGTGGCAATTGCTCAGATTTCTTCTAACGCCCAGTTCATTTTTCCTTCTTTTAGATGTCTCGGATATTGCCAACAAGCCAGACAACCGACAAGGTAAGCTAAAGGATTATTGCTTTATGCTTGATGTTGAAACAAAAGAAATTTTGGTTCGCTGATGCTGTGATATCTAAAGTATCAGTTTATATTTAAAATTAGTGATATCAGTTGTTTCTATGAAGTAGTAGCCAGGGATCGACGCTGTTGAGATCACCTGGACCTGGCAGGCATAAAAATCGTAAAAGGCACAAAAGTGCAAATGTTGGGATCTTGCAGGCGCACTTTATGAGAACACTACTACGCACGCGCAAATGCTATCGCTCTGCAGCTGGCGCATTTCAAAAGCAGGGTCTTGTTGAAGTATGGGATTCTGTTTAGGTACGGTTATAGTATCGGCTGTTGTAATATTTGCAGTAGTATTTAAAATTAGAAAGCAGTTGGACATATCATTGGATAAGGGAGGATAAACCAAGATATGATAGCCGCTTAGAAATCATGCATACGACAGTATTTCTAGAGCACGTTGAACCTTTGTCTCATACTGTGGAAGATTGATGATATTCCCAAGATTAAAGATGTAATCAAGTTGAATTTAGTTGAATCAATTGCTAAATGTTGTTGCTGTTATGAATTTCAATTCATTTTTAATGCAGCAATGCCGTTGAAGTTATTCATTGGGATCATCGTCATAACAGTGATATCAGTTGTCATAGTAACTTCTGTTGTCTGGGTTTTCCTTATATGCATTTGCAAGGGAAGAAGAAATCGTGCTCCTCCAAAGAATCAGAGTGATGCGGAGACATCAGGTCATCAGGAGTATTGTGGAAACATCCCCTCGTCATCTGACCCTTACACAGTTCCACCTCTTTTGGCTACTGATGGAAGTGGTCTCGTGTTCGGGTATGGCCACTTGTATCCTGATAACCAACGTCACATAACAGAGAAAGATATCCTCGCTCACATACGGGGTGAAAACAGTATTTCGGAGAACATACCGTTAATAGCTGCTAGAAATTCTCAACTCTCGACTGATGTAGATACACTACCAACCATTTCGATCAAGGGTAGCAACTTTGATCAACAGAGCGAAGAGGAACCGTTGCACCGGCCTCATAGCACATCGCACAGGCAAGATTCGCAGAGCCTTGATCCGCAGAGGCTGGAGTCGCAGAAACTCGAGTCTCAGAAGCTCGATTCGCAGTCGTTCTACGACAGAATTACTGGGGCCGACTCCTGTTGTAACAGCACGGATGATGTAGTTGAAAGCAGGGCGGCACCATCATCACCGCACAGTGACGGTATATATTGTTCGTGTCCGGCAGATATGTCAGACACAAGTTTATTAAAAAACGTAACTGAAACACCGCAGAAAAGGAGTAACTTACCAGGTCGGACTTCATACAAGAAGAGAGTTCTGCGAAGGCCGTCACACGCATTGTTACGGCGTGAACTTGATAGTGAAAGTTTTTATGATACTTATAATAACGCATCGTCTAGTGGTGTTGAATCTGGTGAAAGCTCATCATCATCGGATTCTGTATCAGTTACGAATTTTGAGGTGCCTCGGGCTAAAAGTGCTTCTGTTTTGGGAGCTGTATAAGTACGAGATTGTCTATTTAGTTCTTTTTTGTTTAGAGAGTTCTTTTCGTTACTTTTGCAATGAGTCCTATCTTGCACCAGGAACTGCCTGCTCTAGGACCTTCGTTTTTTATTGCTAGAGATATCTTCAAAATTGAGCGGTCCGTATGCATAGATGAATATTCGGACGAAGTCTGATAAAAAAGCTCCTGTTAGCTTGTGCCTTGTCCTGCATGGCACAGCCCATAGCCAGCGTTATTTTGTTGGGGAGGGGCAAAAATAATCTGAGCATAGCGGGCATCAATGGTGTGGGCGGCCTGTTAGCCCCTAGTGGTATTCAAAATGCATTGAATTACACGATTTGGATTATTTCCTGATAACTGTTACAAAATTATGCATAAAAGAGTTCCAGTGCTCTATTTCTAAGGGGGCACCGAGTCACTTTTGTGGAATTCTAGAACGGGCCTTGCCCCCTGGCCATCTCATGGTTACGGGCCTGATCAGTAGTCGCGTCTGAGTTTCTAAAAACAATGTTTGGCACAGCCCTGTTTATTGTAAAATTCCCGCTTTTAAAATGGAATGAATTCATATTTGTCATATTTGGCATTGCTTTTATATGCTCAAATGGTTTTCTATCTTACTTAGACCCAATTTCATTCTCAAGTTATCATCCTTAGGTGCTTTATGCTTATTCCAGTTTTTTCATCCCTACATGCCTTGTACATTATCAAATAGTACTGGGATCTTTCCATTACTAGTTACTGCATCTGATGCAATTGCATTTTGCTGTTAATATTCAGATTTATTGCCCACTTAATTTATTTGCGAAACAAAATAAGGAATGAACGTTATTAATTGTAAAGTCTGTAGGCCACTAAACTCGGATTAGATATACTTATATATCTTGTCGTCTTCGTCTCCATGTCAACCATCCATTTTAGTTGTAAAAAATTTCGAGCTACCCTATTGATACACGATTTTTTTATAAGAAACCTAGTACTAGACACCCTAAAAGTTAAGAAACTCAAGGTAAGAGTTGAGAAACTTTAGACTTTTCTATGCCATCTTTGACAATTTCGGAAACACATTTGTCTTCCTCGGATTAAGCAAGTTTCCATTACCATGTCTTGTGGACTTTGTCTTATGGGCACTACAAAACACAATATTTTCCGTTTTGCTTTCGCAATCACTGCAATTCTTTTCATTGACTTTTATGAAACTTTAGAACTAAAATGTGGCCAAAAATTAACTTTTACTACTGGGCCTTGAGCCAGGTTTCTTATAGAAGAAAAAAGTGTACCGGAAGTAGAATTTATAAACTTTTGTTAGAAGGCTTAAGGCTTAAGTTGTTTCTCTTCGCCAGCTTTAGATCCAGACCGGTTTCGAGTATATTTCATTTGAAAGTCTAAAATCTACACGAAGATGTGCTGCGTGTTTCACTGATAGCAATTGTGAGCTTTGGGGTCAGCATACGTAGAGCATGTCGCCTTTTCCTTTTTTTAAGAGCAGAGCGAGAGCTGTGTAACAGCAGCGCTACCCACTTTCTCACAGTGCTGTTCATGAACGCAAGTTATAATATGTTATCTTTGTGAAAGATTTGAAGACTGGTTCTTTTTTGTTCTACTGGCCCTCTAAGGGTTGAATATTGTCGCCCCCTGGCGTTTGTTATAGGAGCTCCCGTGAACTGCGTTATTTATATCCTCGTGAAGTTTGCAATTCGTAAGCTAAATTTCACTAAATTCTGTTATTATTTGGCAAATTCCATGATCTACGTTTGTGGTTGCACCTAGAACGAGGAAGAGTTTAGTGTATCATATAACTTTGATAAATCAATTTATACTACTGACTTATTTGTAAGTTATTCTAACACCTTTGGATTATTTCAATTCTTATGTACAGATGTAAATATTTGGTGTCCCCATGAATTAACATGAAACCGAAAAGTTTGAAACTGACTTATGATATTTTGTGGTTCCCTCTTATCTATTATCTTTTTGAATTAAAGCTGGACTGTTGGAAAGTTAACGTATCAATTGTTTTTAAATAAATTGTCTGTCTTAACCCCAGCCGGTATTAAACCTTGTACAACAGTAAATGTGGCAGTATCAGCCTATCAGTCGATTGAATTTGGTAGCCCATGGTAAGAATTGAGTCAGATTTAGGCCAATTATAAGTCACAGCCCAAAATTCCTTTAATTTCTCAAATATTGAAGTTTGTTCTGCATAGAACTGATATCACTATCAATTAGACATTCTAAATATTATTTTCATTTCATTCATTTAAATTATTTAACGTGGGTGTAGAACGAAATAGTTATATAACTAATTAAAACCAACATAAATATCGTATCCTATGCTCTGTGTGCTACCCTTAAGGTCGGTATCACTTAGATACTGTTTAAGTTATATTACCATTCATTCGGGCTGATTAGGCTCGATGTTAAGAAGCCAATGCTTGGTATTATTATATTGTTGTTCTATATTTTGATATCGGATCATTTCACACGAACGGATTTTAATACATTCATAGTTTACTTCGGTCAGCTTGGGTATATAATGGGACAATTTCACGCGCACGCCAAATTCGTGGCTTATAGACGAACCAAGATTGTTAAGGGGGAAGGGGGTGTGTGTTCTGCAAGGTGGACAAAATCCAGAGGAGTATAGTTTTTTTATCAGATTTTCGCATTTGTCCCGATGACTTTTGGCGGGTATTGTAAGTAAATCAACCACAGTTGGTGAGGCTTTGAAGAACCTTAAATAAGACACAAAGAAAAAGACGGATTATACATTGCATTCCCCTTTCCCCGATGCAATGTTGATTTTTCTTAATAAAATTCTAGCCTTCTGTTTAGCAGCCGATTTCAAAGTAATAGGATATGTATTTCTGTTTAGCAACTATGTGTAATGTGCTCGTATTATTCAGCGTCTGGCATTTCATAATGAGCGTATTTGATAAATTCACATTATCGCATGTACTTCTCTCAAAAACCAACTTTGTTTAAGGGAGAGATGGGAATAAACGTTCGTGCAAATTCTAGCGGTTATTGTAGTTATGAAATTTTCTGGCAAAAAGAGCAAGATCATGGAGAACTATATTTACACTAAAACAGTGTTTACGGTAGCAAATAGGTGTGGTCCTGGAATATTTTCCTTCGAGCTCCGTCCATAAACCATTTGTCCGCCAGATAGCGATGTTCCAGTTGTCTCGGCAAATTTCGATGAATTTTCCTTGTTTGATAGCTAGAAGCAGCATGACAGGGAGTTGCTCGAAAATTTGTTCTCATAAAATCTACACGAAAATGGGGTCCCAACCCCCCAGTATCTGAGCATCCGTTACATACAGATGTGTAAGTTTTGGTTCTTTATAGATAAAAAATAAGTAGTGTTTACTTAACGTCAAAATTTCATGGTAATTAAGGACAGTATCCTCGAATACATGAAATTTCAATCTGCTGCTATTGGTGGTTGGTAAATATATGATCGTAGGATTAGCTAGTTTAAGTTTTGGAATCCATTGATAAAATAATAACAGTTGGCTGCTAAAATATGTAGAAATGTGCCGAAATCCTATGATAGAGATTTAAGTTGAAGGAAATCTGCGTTCTTTAATAGTACAGCAATGAAAACTGTTCATATGAAATCACCCCTGTTATTTGGTGCGAGCATAGCCAAGGATATATCATAAACCGTTAGGCTCAACCTCGGAGATTCTTGAGATCGCATTTATAGCACATGGCCATGGCCACGTTTATCTTCATGGCCAAAAAGGACTATACAAGATAAAAAGCTATGACGACATGGCTTAATGTCGAAGTGAACAGATGAATCGAAAAGGGAACTGAAGCAAAAGAGGACTTTTAGCAACCTTTGCGGAAGTCTACGTTTGCAATTTGTTATATGCAAACAAAATCTAGATTTAAACAAGAGATAATGTCCTTTGCGAAAGTATATATAACATAGATAAATGTAGAAGAAATGCATGCTGTGTCATATGCTAGCTATGTTACGCTTTCTTGAGAATTTGATTATGAAGTTATATATGTATGAGCGTCCCTTATAACAGTATGTGAGTTATTATGCAGTAGTTAGAAACAAACATAGGCTCGGTTGTTAATGAAGAGCTTTTAATTAATTTTTAGTGTATTTATACTGATCTGGGCTCTGTCTCTTTTGCAATAGAAGATTAGGACAATAAGGCAACCTAAGGAGAAACACCAGCCAATTACCAATGCAATCCATAGGGAGATATCATCACACGCATCTGCCTTTTGCATTACTTTGTTCTTCTGCTGCCACAGACCGGGTGTGACTGCACCACAGATCGGAATATCATCGCCCGGACTAGGCATCTTGCCAGTCGATTCTAAAAAAATTATTTGCATACCCATAACAAAATGCCAAGTAACATGACAATGGAATGGCCATACCCCAGGGTTATCGGCAATAAATCTTATTGCAGTCCAACCGCATCCATCCTGTCTTGCGTGGCCACCGAAGGGCTTCTCAGCATCTGGAATGACCGTTGTTGTATCCCTTAGAACGGCATTTTTAATGTTTAGTTGCGCCATCTGGGATGCGCTGCCATTCCAGACCCCTTTTCCTGTACCAATCACCCAGAATTTATGACCATGCAAATGCCAAGGATGTTGCTCGCACACCTAAATGGAAACTTCTGCTTACAAGGTTAGAGGAAAAAAGTTAGGAAAACATGAAAAACTTCTTACGACCAACTTTCAAAACTTCAGAACAAAGTCATTAACACCAATGCATCACAGTCAATAAATCATCACATCAATCAATCATCACCATATTGGTCAATCAATTAATCTATCAATCAATCAGCCAATCATCATATCATGTAACCACACAATCAATCAATCAGCCAATCATCGTATCATTCATTACCAATCAATCAATACCACTACCAACAATAGCAATACAGAGTAATCATAACAATCACTAGCAATCAATCATTCAATCAATCAATCATCACATCAACCAATTATGTTCACATCTATCAATCAATGAATCAATCAGAAAATTAATAAATCATCATATCAATCACTACCAATCAATCAAGTATATCATGCCAGTCTATCAATCATTGCATAAATCAATCAAACATCTCAATCAATCTGTCAATCATTTCATTAATCAATCATCACACCTATCAATCAGTCAATCAATCAATCAATCAATCAATCAATCAATGATCACATCAATTAACCATCATATGAAAGGCCTTTGTAAGAATACTTTGCTGGGAGACGAGTTCAAATGAAAGAAGCAAATAGCATAAGGATGAAAGCAAATGGAATACCTCATTGCATGCTGGGTAATTTTGAATTATAATATCAATAACCTCTCCATTGTTTATCTTATAATAACCCCTATTTTCTGTCATTGTATTCTGCTTTATTCCAAAATAAACCATATGAGCGACGGGGGTATTCTCCCACTGATATGAGACTCCGTTCAGCGCCCACCTCAAATGCCTACCCGTGGCGTTACAATACTCCTCCGGTCTTCGAATCGAATGGTTGTTAGCTGTTTCTTGATATTTCCATCGAAAACGCTCCTGCGTACCCAGGAGAACAATCCTTCGTGTTACCTTGCTGTTTGCAGGAGCCTCCATCTTGCCTTTAATTGACAACTGTTGTGAAATAGTATATGCACTGTCGTCCCATTTCGGCTGCTTCGCTACAACTGTTGCATAGTTGACCATTGGGGTAGATGATAAGCTTCCAGAGTATTTCAGAATGGCCTGCCCTGTCACTACGCCTCTGCGGTGGCGAGTCTTAACACTTATCCAGTATGAGTTGATGGGTTGAGTGGTGTTGATCAGAACAGAATACCGCTGTCCAGAATTTATATCCAAGCTTTCCAGCTCTATGGGGACTACGGGCTTTCCATCCGCCTCAACAACAGTTAGGTTATGCCGTTCAATGGCAAAATTCATGAAGGATAACTCGGCTACACTAGCAAGTCTCAAGCGAATTGTTTTTCCTTTGGGAACTTCCACCACTTCCAAGCCAGGGCACTGGGAGATCGCACAGTATTTTGTACTGCTGGGTTTGAAGTAAGGATAATTCGTGTTGGTTGGGATTGAGTTTTTTGAGCAGTTATAAAACCCTTTGCCATTAATCAGAATAGACTGAGGATCGCCTGCCCAGCGAAAGTTCTCTTCTAAAAGCCCCACCACAAGTTCAAGATGGCTTCCATGGTACCAATCATGTAGCAACAATGAACGCTCCTCATCATATGGTGGCAAGCTCTCCAGATTCACCGATTGAATAACAAGCAATCCATATAGACCAGCAGAGCGTATGCCTCCAACATGACCATGATACATATACGTTCCAGGCTCTTGGTTCACATTGAAGCGATATGCAAAGGAGGTTTTAGGCAAAATAGGACAACCTGATATCATACCAATCCCATCGTGCCATATGGTCCCCCTTTGCCGCTGTCCATGGAAGTGGATGGTAATAGCATCCGAGGCAAGAAGGTTTTTCACCTGAAAAAGAGAATGTGAGCTCTGTACAAGAAACACGGTAATAAGACGGAACGATTGTAGTTCCCCCGCTTAATAGGAACCAAAGAGTATATTTTCTACCTATCCGGGACAGAACAGTTCGGATGAGAGACAAAGACGTACGTGAGCGCACGGGGAATAAGGTCGCATGATTGGTAGAGACCATGATTTTTTTCGGATCACCCAATGCCTTTCCAGATAAACGCACAAGATATCAAATTAAAGACGAGTTGCATACTCCAAATAGCATTCTGCAATTCACATGACCTAAAAGCCTCTATCAATCCTATTATGAGAAAACACAACCATTTGGAACATTAGTTAATAACTTCCATACCTCAATTTCACCAGATAGCACAGAGCCTCCTTCATGAAATCGCATCCTTTCATAGCTTCACAACTTCAATTCAAAACTCTCTCTATATACCACAATAATATCTCGCGAATAATTTGGCCAGAACTTAGGCCCAAAGCTCTCGCACTTTGACAATAACTGACCCACACGCAAATTCAGTGACTTTCATTCCTAATTGACCACTCATGACACTGACCAACCTTTTATAACAAGCACGCTCATAATACTGCCAAATTACCTACTTTCGACCAAACACCAAAATCACTGATACCGATTCCACATTGACAAGTGATGAAAATGAGCCAATTTTGGCCAAAAAGTAAGTCTGTAGCCTTGGTATTTTGCTCAAAAATGACCCAAATTGAAATTGATGGATTTTACTTGCAGATTGAAAAGTGATGAAAATGAGCCAATTTTGGCCAAAACGTAAGGCTATAGCCTTGGTATTTTGCTCAAAAATGACCCAAATTGAAATTGATGGATTTTACTTGCAGATTGAAAAGTGATGAAAATGAGCCAATTTTGGCCAAAAAGTAAGGCTATAGCCTTGGTATTTTGCTCAAAAATGACCCAAATTGAAATTGATGGATTTTACTTGCAGATTGAAAAGTGATGAAAATGAGCCAATTTTGGCCAAAAAGTAAGGCTATAGCCTTGGTATTTTGCTCAAAAATGACCCAAATTGAAATTGATGGATTTTACTTGCAGATTGAAAAGTGATGAAAAATGAGCCAATTTGGCCAAAAAGTAAGGCTATAGCCTTGGTATTTTGCTCAAAAATGACCCAAATTGAAATTGATGGATTTTACTTGCAGATTGAAAAGTGATGAAAATGAGCCAATTTTGGCCAAAAAGTAAGGCTATAGCCTTGGTATTTTGCTCAAAAATGACCCAAATTGAAATTGATGGATTTTACTTGCAGATTGAAAAGTGATGAAAATGAGCCAATTTTGGCCAAAAAGTAAGGCTATAGCCTTGGTATTTTGCTCAAAAATGACCCAAATTGAAATTGATGGATTTTACTTGCAGATTGAAAAGTGATGAAAATGAGCCAATTTTGGCCAAAAAGTAAGGCTATAGCCTTGGTATTTTGCTCAAAAATGACCCAAATTGAAATTGATGGATTTTACTTGCAGATTGAAAAGTGATGAAAATGAGCCAATTTTGGCCAAAACGTAAGGCTATAGCCTTGGTATTTTGCTCAAACATGACCCAAATTGAAATTGATGGATTTTACTTGCAGATTGAAAAGTGATGAAAATGAGCCAATTTTGGCCAAAAAGTAAGGCTATAGCCTTGGTATTTTGCTCAAAAATGACCCAAATTGAAATTGATGGATTTTACTTGCAGATTGAAAAGTGATGAAAATGAGCCAATTTTGGCCAAAAAGTAAGGCTATAGCCTTGGTATTTTGCTCAAAAATGACCCAAATTGAAATTGATGGATTTTACTTGCAGATTGAAAAGTGATGAAAATGAGCCAATTTTGGCCAAAACGTAAGGCTATAGCCTTGGTATTTTGCTCAAAAATGACCCAAATTGAAATTGATGGATTTTACTTGCAGATTGAAAAGTGATGAAAATGAGCCAATTTTGGCCAAAAAGTAAGGCTATAGCCTTGGTATTTTGCTCAAAAATGACCCAAATTGAAATTGATGGATTTTACTTGCAGATTGAAAAGTGATGAAAATGAGCCAATTTTGGCCAAAAAGTAAGGCTATAGCCTTGGTATTTTGCTCAAACATGACCCAAATTGAAATTGATGGATTTTACTTGCAGATTGAAAAGTGATGAAAATGAGCCAATTTTGGCCAAAAAGTAAGGCTATAGCCTTGGTATTTTGCTCAAAAATGACCCAAATTGAAATTGATCGATTTTACTTGCAGATTGAAAAGTGATGAAAATGAGCCAATTTTGGCCAAAAAGTAAGGCTATAGCCTTGGTATTTTGCTCCAAAATGACCCAAATTGAAATTGATGGATTTTACTTGCAGATTGAGGAGTGATGAAAATGAGCCAATTTTGGCCAAAAAGTAAGGCTATAGCCTTGGTATTTTGCTCAAAAATGACCCAAATTGAAATTGATGGAGTTAACTTGCAGATTGAAAAGTGATGAAAATGAGCCAATTTTGGCCAAAACGTAAGGCTATAGCCTTGGTATTTTGCTCAAAAATGACCCAAATTGAAATTGATGGATTTTACTTGCAGATTGAAAAGTGATGAAAATGAGCCAATTTTGGCCAAAAAGTAAGGCTACAGCCTTGGTATTGTGCCCAAAAATGACCAAATTTGAAATTGATTGAGTTTTATTACAGATTGAAAAGTGATGAAAATGAGCCATGTTTGGCCAAAAAGTAAGGCTATAGCCTAGTTGTTGTGTTTACCGAAAGGAACGTGTTAGTGTTGTAAGCCAACTTTTGTATATAGTGAAGTCTGGTAGTCTGAAGGTAGGAAAGAGTTTCATGAACTGGAAGATAGCGCGATCGAAGGAAAGAGTTGTGAGGTATGGAGTTATTGATATATATATATATATATATATATATATATATATGTATATATTTGATAAACAAGTACTATCACTGTAGTTTAGTCACATTAGCGTGTGTGAATACTCATACTACCGTCAAAGTATATTTAAATATTACCCATCATTTGCTACTTGAATTCTTTTACGACAAGACAATCCTCGTTTTGAGTTAGATCCCCTTAACCTTGGTGATAGTATTGGCGCATTCTCTAGTGTATCCAAACTACTTGCTGATAAAAATGGTGATGAAAATGGCTGCTTACCTTCCCTAATTGGGGTGGAAAGGGTAGGAGAGCCTCCTGCCAATGAATCCGTCTCAGAGCCACGAAAACTAGACTCTGAATCAATGGTTGGTAGTGGACTGTTTTCTCGTCGCTGCTTTTCGCTTCCAAACATAGCTACCCAGTCCATTGAGTCCTCCGAGAAAAGTAGTGGTTTACCCGAAACTCTTGTCGCTTCAAATCCAAAACTGCTTGTTTCATTTGCAAGATCAAGTATATCGAGTAATGAATTTGCTCGATTATGACTTAGATCTGTATTCTCTAGCTCTGCTGCGTTGTCAAGAGAAAAATTAACACTCGGTGTGAGATGCGTGGATGGAACGGAACTTGTGCCAATCGATAAAGTCCTTTTCCTTGGAGTAATCACCAGACTGTCCCTGTCCTTATCATGAGACAGACTGACTCTGGTTGACAACTTTGGTGCACTTTCATCATCATAGAAAACTTTATCAAGGCCGATTCCAATATGCACTCCTTCCTTGAAACTGCAATGACTTATTGTATTGGGAAGGCAAGACAGAGATCTTGTAAACTTCTTCTTTTCTGCAAAGCTTTGTAAATCCTTATTTGTCTTGTTACCTCTTCTTGGAGCATAAAATCTCCGCGGTGAAGTTTTGCATGAGAAGGACTGTGATCGGCTTAGAAATCGAGAAGCTAGCAAAAAAGCAGTATAGTTTAGTTTCCTGTTGAAAACCTGTAGATTCTCCTATACCATAGGCGGACTAAATGACCATGCAAATCACACGTGGACCGAATACCCAGACCTTTAAGGAGGCCGGTTATGTTCTTGACCAAAAGTCATACCTCCCTAAGATCCTAGCTTCTAAAAGCGATGTTGAATCTTGAGTTTCTTGAATATTTCTTTACAGCTCCATAGTATATTTTTTGCTCAATTACAATTAATTCTTTCTTGTACCACTCACTTTGACATAATGTGGGGGTCCGTACAAATTATGGCTCGGGAGCCCATGAATTTGTCAGTCGGCCTTGGCCGTTAGTTCTAACAAAATCCTATGAATTAAGGACTGGCTGGCATCAAAGTTTATTACGATAAGGTTGAGCACATTTGTGACTGTGTTGCTGACATATCCTAAAATGGGGTAGAGTTCCTTATAAGACTGAAAAAGTGCACCCCATTTGTTCTAGGGTCTCTTGACTCCTACAAGAAATGCAGTCTAGGCCCAAAAGGAAGCTCTCATACACAAATAGTTCAGGCTTTCACATCTAGATTAAGATTTCACATCTAGATTAAGATTTCACATCTAGATTAAGATTTCACAACTAGATTAGGACTTCACATCTAGACTAGGATTTCACATCTATATTAAGATCTCACCTCAAGGGTATGGACTTAAATTTAAATTAGAATTTCTAGTCCTTAGGAAGAGAGCATAAATTCTGATTTGTACATCACTAGATCAGGGTTCAATGGTGTGTGCGAGCGTGAGCGTGCTCCTAGGTACAAAATGAATTTAACTTCAAACTCACGTGCTGATATTCTGAAAGTCGATTGCATATCATCACAACGTTTAATAGGCGACTCTCCGATCACAGTTATGTCTGTAATGCCATTTGTCTTGCGTCTGAAAATAAAGAAGAGTTTTAGGTAGAACATATTGTAGCAGCAAAAACTCAAAATTACAAGGGAACCCTAATATACCTCCAAATACAGTAAAGCTCGCATAATTCGGATCGCATTTATTCCGATTTTGGTACATTCCTTACAAAGTCCCATTACTTTACAAAGTCCCATTACTTTCCTATTAAAATGTACTAAAATAATTTTTATTGTCCGGATCTCCTAGTGTGTATGAATGCATAAACCAGACAATATATTTCGGCCCATTTATGGGCGAGTGGCCAAATGGTTTGAGCGCTTGACTGCTCAGCAAAACAACGATGGTTCGAGCCGAACCCTCTGATCATAGTTGGGATGTTCGCTCTCTGTCCACCCAGCAGCAAATGGGTACATGGTTGCAACATTTGCGAAGTCAAAGGCGGGGAGGAAAGGAACTGGCCACCTTACTTCACTATGCCGGCGGCTCAGGATAAGTGTCCCTCTAACGGGCACTCCCTAACGTACGGAATCATATATGGGACTAACCTTTACCTTTTAACGTACAATTCATTCAGAGTAATACGGATCAATGATTATACAAATGAAGAGGACACTATATACTCCCAACATCCTGAAAGTGACCTCCAAACAACAATAGACACTTAATAGAGTCATATGTAAATGATCAGTACCACTGAAAAAATGTTCAACGTAATACGCATTTCCTGTAATCCGGAAAAAATTAATCAGTCCTATGTGATCCGAATTATGAGAGCTTTACTGTAATTCAGACTCTGTTCACAAACTTCTGTGTTAAATTTCAGACGTAATTGTAAGACAAATGTTAAAAGTCTTAAAGAAAAGACCACATCAACTACCTTTCTTTATGCTGCCTCTTCCAAAAGAAATGTCGTCTCTGTTTACGAGCAGGTGTGTCTTTAACCGATGCTGTTAACTCTGAGTGTGGCCTTGAAATTTTCCTTTTCTTGCTTCCAGTTGCAGGTGGCTCAGCATCAAGATTTAGGTTCGTCTCAAAGAGATTTCGACACCAGCCTTCTTTGTTTGACTTAGCTTCTCTTGTGATTTCCGCTAAATAAGATGT